>JBBPBX010005776.1:0-46413 GCA_038048925.1 Garcialebias charrua | reverse complement strand
GTACTGCAAAGTTTTACTCACCAGCCCTGAAGAGCAGCTGCTTGGTTCTGGTTGGGCTCAGTTTTGGTTCTGCAGACCTACCCTGCAGCATGAAGCCCACCACCCCATCCAGGCTGATGTGCACGTGGATAATTGAGCTTCAGGATTATTTGTAACTTTCCTGCCAGTTCTGTGAGCTTCATAGATAAATGTTACTTCTGGCTTTACGTTGCAAAACTTTCCCTCCATTTCAGCAGAAAGCAGCGGCCGGAATCACTTTTGGCTTCTGGGTAGTGTAGTTTTTTGACATGCATTACAGCAGTGGTCCCCAAACTACGGCCCGCGGGCCGGTTGCGGCCCGCCTCCACATTTGGTCCGGCCCCCAGAACAATACCATAGAGCATTTAGATTTTTTTTCCATGTGTGTATTTGTATTTGATAATAAAGTTGGACTTTTGCAATAAAATGTTCCTTAGTTATGAACTATTTTGAACTATTGTTCCACATTTGATTTATTGTGTTCCACCCTTCTGCGGTCTGTGCCCCTATCTTGCAACCCCCAGAAAAAAATCCTAAACTTGTGTTCCACCCTTCTGCGGTCTGTGCCCCTATCTGGCAACCCCCAGAAAAAAATCCTAAACCCGCCCCTGTCAAAGACAGAACGGAATAATGGCAAAAAGATTAGGTAAGAGAAATTTTGATTCAGAATGCAGGGCATTTAAGCTGCAGTGGACAAAGGATTATTTTTTTGTTCAATGCAAAGAAAAGGCTCTGTGTCATCTGTCAAGAGGCGGTGGCGGTATTCAAAGAATACAATCTGCGGCGACATTATGAATCCCGTCACAAAGACAAGTATGATAGCTTGCAAGGCTAAATGCGAGCAGACAAACTCTCAAAGCTAAAAAGTGGACTGTTAGCTCAGCAGAATACATTTGCACTTTTGTTAGAGAGGGTTATTTGGTTATTATTTATTTTATTGTGTTATTATTTATTTTATTAATAGTGTTATTATTTATCTCCTGACTTTTGTGCTATGAGGGTTATTTGATTGTGCTTTCTGGAAAACAATACATTTTTACATTTAGGCACTCCTGCAATCATCACACTTTTTCCTGTTACAAACTGAGTCCGGCCCCCCACCAGAGAAGGGAAAAGTTATGTGGCCCTCACAGGAAAAAGTTTGGGGACCCCTGCATTACAGTGTAGGCTTATTGAAAGAAAACTACAAAATGGTGGCGCCTGTCCAAAGTACATTTGGTTTAGTTTCTTGCTATTGTTTGCTAGCTCCATAGACGAGCGTCCAATGATTACTTCCTGAGTTTCATCCATCCAGACGATGTATTTTGCTAAAAGTTGTGATTAAATCCTTTGTTTTTTCCATTCTTCATTAGATCCTTTTGGGTATTCAGGAGCTGCTGAACGAGCCCAACATTCAGGACCCGGCACAAGCAGAGGCCTACACAATTTACTGGTGGGTCGACTGGAGAACCTGCCAGACGCCGTCAGCTGAGCCTGCAGTTCAAACGTTCTCATCGTTGTGTTTTTATACGTTTCAGTCAGAACAGGATGGACTACGAGAAGCGGGTCAGAGCTCAAGCCAAGAAGTTTGCCCCCACATAAAAGGGAGAGCTGCCTCCCCCCTCCCACCTCTCCCACCTGAGCAGCCTGAAGGGATGACGGTAACACACAGGAGGCAGGCAGCACCTGAAGGACCACTCCAATAAGATTATTATTTCATATTATAATACTGCTCCACAGACGACAGACGAGACTGGTTTTCTTTATTCTTTTCCAACTAAATTAGAATTATCCATATTTTACCCATCATTAAGACTCATTTCAGAGTTTGTATCGTATAATCCATACCCCGAACAATAAGCAATCACACGTAGTGTGTTGACAGCTGTACAGAGAAGACCACATGTCCAAACCAGTTTGAAGCTCAATCGGCCGGACCTTCCATTCTTTACGGAACAAAGAAACACTGTGGTTTTGTTTCCATGAGCGTGCCTGCAGGCCGATGACGCCGTCACAAAGCACAACGGACGCAGGTTCTGTCTATTATCATCTGAGGTTGAAAAAAAAAAAAAAAACTTGCGTCAAAGACGATTCAGCACTTTGGTTGGGAAGCAGATGGAAACAGCTCTTCATGTGAAGAGGAGTTCGATCTCCCTCTGCTCATCTTCGAAGGTAGATTCGTTCTGACTGTCCGGACAGTACCGAGCCTTCGTTATCCGCGTGTCTTCTTCCAGTGATGCTGTAGGATCATGGGATAATGAACAGAAGGGCCGTCTGAACCCAAACTGCTTCCTCTAACGAACATGTACTGATCCGAGGACCGGTCCAGCTGGCTCGCAGCACAGGACCATCTTAAAACAGCTAAATGAGACGGGTGCACTCGAGCGGTAGGGTGAAGTTTTTGACACTCGGAAGAACAAAATGAACAATTCATGAAGATTTTTTTTTTCATGTTTGTTTCCAGATTAACGTCAAACTATTGAGATTAAAATTCAAATGTATTTAAAGGATAAAGTCAAGCTGGAGGAGCTTTTTATTTCAAGTATAAACTCGGACTGAAGCTTCAGCTCCTAGGAGCTTGAAGTAAGTTACGGGTTGTGAGCGTCTTCAGAAGCAGTATTAATACTTATTACCACATCGTGTTTATTTGCAAAAATTATTAGTCAAACCTTTGTGAAGTATAAAAACATTCATTTATTTACACGAGGCTCAGCTGTCCCAAGATCTTTGCTGTTTTTTTCTCCCCTTTTTTAATGTCAAAATAACTGCTCTTGTCATTTGACTTTATTCTTAGAAATACATTTTAATTTTACAAAACATTTTGACTTCAATCTTGACATTACGACTAATCTCCAAACTACAAATTCAAAAATAAATTATCCAAGTGTCACTAAGACTTGGTCGTACAGCGTACATGAAGGCCGGGGGTTACTTTGTTTTTGGGGTTTTTTTGCTTCTAAATCTGAGTACATGTACATAATATAAATAAGAAAACCGTAGATGTAATGTTTTATATTGTTTTAGCCGCTTGACATTGTGTGTGGTATTGTAACAAAAAACAATCGATGGTCTAAAATTGTGAAATAAAGTCGTATAAAACCAAAGAAGGTGAGAAATTGAGTTGGGATTTCATTACCGTAGTTTCAGATCTTTTTTTTTTTATATTGTGTAAATGTTTCTAAATCTTTCAATATTGACCCTTTTGTACATTTTTCGGCACGTAACTTGTTCTACAACCTTTGTCACATTTCAAATTGTTCAGCTCATTCAGGACATTCCTGCTGTTTTGTATTTGGTTTCTGCTTTTTGATATACAGTATTTAGCTTTGTTGGCCATGTTTTTCTAATTGAAAAAAATGAATGGAGCTCTGCGCATCGTTCAAAACTCTGCGCTGTTCAAACCCTTTTCTTGGTCGGTTCAGCATGTTAAAGCTAAATTTAGCCTCTCTTTTTCCAACTGCTTTTTAGGTATTAGCTACTTTTAGCTGCCCTTCAGACTGACACGGTGATGATAGCTGTCTGGGTGAATCTATATTTTGGATATTACCTGGATTTTCAGGTCTTAAAAATATTCAGTTTTTCGTAACATTTTATTAATCCTTTAATGTGAAACTAACTGCGGGGACACGCCTGATGCATGCTCAATAATCCAGGTAGAAAAATCTAAAAAAGCCAAGTCTGGTCCTCTGGACATTCAAAACACAAAACAAAAAAACTACAAATGTTTCGTCTCTCGTCCGAAAGACTTCCTCAGTCTGAGATGCTGTATTCAGCTCAGTCTTATAAATAGCACCCTCTCACAGTGGATCAACCAGTTGGCTGATGACAGCCGAAACCAGCTGCTCACATGATCAAGGAGGACCATCAGCCTAACGATGGATCGTTAGCACCCTGATGGTTGTTTGCTATTCACAGAGGGCTGAGTGATACTGATGGTACGTCCACACCGAACGGCTTTTCAACGGCAAAAAAGCTCGTCACGCACGCAAGTGGACGCACTGGACCCAGTGGTGTCCAGACCAGAGCGAGAAGCGGCGGGGGAGGGGAGCTAGCAGAGCTTAACTTGCTAAACGTGAAAAGTTCACAATTCAAAACTTACCCGATATCCTGACTTACTCACTGGCACTCCGCCAGGCAAGGTCCTTTTTATTTCTCCTCCATACTTGAACACAGAGTATATGCAGGGTCTTGAAAGTTATTAAAAGTTGATCAATCAATTTAGGTAAAATTAAGGGTCTTGAAAAGTATTAAAAAGTCTTGAAAGCGATATGATGAGGTATTATTTTTTTTGCTGTTATTCTAGCTTTAAATAATTTGACAGCAAAAAGTATGTAAGACTAATTTGTTTTCCTCAACGCAGATGATTCGGAAACCGCTTCGCACAAATTTAGAGTGTCAGGTTGCAACAGCCTTTACGGCTAGGCCTATCTTGTGCGCATGCACGGCTGCTTTATCTCCAAGTTGAGCTTGTGTGTTTGAGTAAGTTGCCGCCAGACCGTGAGAGAACAAAGTCAAAGTCAACTTTATTGTCAGAACTACAATATGTACAGGACATACACAGGATTGAAATTGCGTTTCTCTCAGTCCCTCGGTGCAACAGTAACCATTTAAACACTAAAACACTGAAACATTTAATAAACATAAGCATAAAATAGTAAAAGTGTAACACTGTCCTGAGTTTTTGCATAGTAGTATAAAAGTATGAAAATTTACACCAACACTAAAACACTAAACATTTAATGAACATAAGCATAAAATGAAATAATAAAAGTGTAATACTGTCCTGAGTTTTTGCATAGTAGTATAAAAAGTATATCTATAAAATAAACTGAAGGTTCTAGCATTGACATTTGCAAAGAGTGGCAAAGCAGCATATGAGTTAATGTACACAGTATATGTATGAGGTAGTTGATGTTGGTATAGAGGCAAAGTGGCTGGAGATGCCTGATTTTCAAGAATGGCTGAGGCCTGTCGCCGAGAATAACCGTGTTTATTTCTTATTCGCCATTGTTCAACCAAGTTACTTTAAAATAGCTACGAGTCTTGTTGTAACCTAAGCTATATTTTCTTAAACCTAGTCGTGGTTCAGTTTCTTCTTTTGAACTTTTTTCTTTCCACTGTATCTCAGTTCTGTTGTAGGTTTGAGATTCACAGATTTACAGTAATTGAAAACAACAGCAGTTTTGTAAATCAAAGATTTGTTGTTTAATAAAACAAAGTGACGATAAGGTCTTGAATTTATTTTGGAAGGTCTTTAAAAAGTCTTGAAAAGGTATTGAAATTAACTTCATTATTCCTGCATATACCCTGCGGGCAGGACTTCGCGGGTTATTTCCGTGTCTCACAAACAATACGTCACACAGTTGCGCAATAGCCGTCCCCTCGTTTCCGCATCACATAGCGGACTCTCCCCCTCTCTCCTCCCCCCGACTCTCCCTGATTGGTTGACACACGAGTTGAAAGGCGTTTGAACGGCGAAATCTTCAGCTAAATCAAGGCGTGGGCAGCACGGTGGCACAACTGGTAGAGCTGCTGCCTCTCAGCGAGAAGGTTGCCGGTTCAAATCCCGGTCCGGGGCCTTTCTGGGTGGAGTTTGCATGTTCTCCCCGTGCATGCGTGGGTTTCCTCCGGGTACTCCGGTTTCCTCCCACAGACCAAAAAACATGCACGTTAGGCTGATTGGTGACTCTAAATTGACCCTAGGTGTGAGTGTGAGAGTGGATGGTTGTTTGGTGTGAGTGAGACAGGTCCCTCTTGTAAATGAGTCCCCGTGACTCAACGAGGCTGGCCTGTATAAATAAAGGTTGAATGAATGAATGAAAAGAGTGCTTTGGAGGCTGACGCGGGTTCACGTGCACGGAAAACGCTCAAATGCCACTTCCAAAACACTCAACACGCACGTGACGCCAAGACGCACCTGGAGGCGCGTCCCCCATTGACTTTGCATGTAAACTGGACGCTCCTGCAGTTGAAAAGCCGTTTGGTGTGGACGTACCATAACAATAACAGCATTGTAAGAGGGGGACAGTTGAACACGGAGGCCTCCACCTCTGTTTAAAGGTGCTATGTGTAACTTTCTGTAGAGCACAGAACTTAGAAATATTTTCAACAGGCAAAGCATTCTGATCCCTCCCCCTCAGAGCCATATATGGCTCTGCCCCCCTTGCTCTGCTGAAATTCAAATTCAAGCTCTGTTTTTATTGGCTGGTTACAAACTCTGTTTTTATTGGCTGGTTAACGGCGGGTCACTCTGTGTTTTTATAAATGCTGATAGAGAAGCAAGGGGACTATAGTTTTTTTCAGAGATTACTTTGTCTAACACCAGTCTGTCAGTAGATAGTGACAGAGTGAAGAAATATGTTAAAAATATATTGTTAGACTGCACTACAAAGTTACATAGTGCAGCTTTAATGATGGACGGTTTCTTTTTACAAAGATGGCCTCCTTTAATCCTCTCTCAAACCCTCTCAAACCATTGTTCCTCTCTATCAAGGATGTGAACATCTTCATCCCTGAAAGAGTGACCGCTGGCCTGGAGATGAGTGTAGACCACAGAGTCCTGACCTGATGATGTTGATCTTCTGTGCTGGGCCATCCTTTTGGCCAGTGGCTGTTTAGTTTCCCCGATGTAAGACTGATCACAGCCCTCCTGACACTGAACAGCATACACAATATTACTCTGTTTGTGCCGGGGGACTGGATCTTTGGGATGAACCAGTCTTTGCCGTAATGTATTTTGGGGTTTAAAAGCCACTGGGACGTTGTGTTTAGAGAAATAAACGTCTCAATGTCTCTGAAACTCCCGCAACATACAGAATGACCACTGGTCTGGGTCTGGGTTCCTTCTTTTCACCTGATGGCTGGCTGGATTCCTGTTATGGTTTCTTCTCTGCTTTCAGGAAGGTCCAGTTAGGATATCCACATTTCTCTAGAGGCTGTTTTGTGTGTGATTTCTCCTTCTGTCTGTCTCCTGAGTTAGTGGGGACGCTGTCTGCTCTGTGATACAGAGTCCTGATGACTCCTAACTTGGACTCCAGAGGGTGATGGGAGTCCAACTGCAAATACTGGTCTGTGTGGGTGGGTTTGCGGTACACCTCAGTTTGCAAACTCTTAAAACAGATGTCAAAAACAGTGCATGATGTGTCAAATTTTAACACGTGCCGAATCAGCTCAGGGACAACACATGGTGTGTCATTTATGGCACAACTAATGTGTTTGTCATTTTAACACAACTATTGTGTCACTCAAATCAACAAAAATTGCTTTTTTTACCTACCGGTATATGTATATTTGTGTCAAAATTACACATTTTGGGGCCGAGATGGGCAGGGCAGCTGGGTCAGGACCAGAAGGTGTCTGATTCGATCCCCGGTCACGGCATACCTCGTTTCCCTGGGCAAGACACTTAACCCCGAGTTGCTCTCCCTGTAGGACAGGCAGCGCCTTGCAAGGCAGTCTACCGCTACCGGTGTATGAATTGTATGAATGGGTGGATGGTTGGTACTGTGAAGCGCTTTGGGGCCCCTCAAAGGGGGCTGGAAAGCGCTATATAAGTAAGCTCCATTTACCATTTTGACACAAATATACATATAAAATGTGTTTACATAGATTAGGTTAAAAAAACACATTTGAGGATATCAGAGATACTTTTATTACAATTACTGTATTGTTATTATTATTATTATTATTTTTACAATACATTTCAACAATAAAGCTGGGGCAGCTGCAATATATAGCTCAAATACTGTATATATAAAAAAAAGTCAGGCTAACAAAATACCACTAAGGTTATTCAACACACCTTAAAAAAACCTACTGCCTGAATAATATTTGTTGTAACATTCAGTGAACATGGATGAAAAACATGGCAATAAAATTAATAAAAGAGATCATGAAAAAGAATCCCTGTCCCTTCCAACGTGCATGAGTTTTCCCATTGCACTGAAATGGCAACATGTATTGACAATCCAATGCAGTAGTCATCAACCAAGGTACAGGCTCTTGTATGGGGCCACATACAGCTCTCTGTTGCCAAAACTCCTCATAACATATAAACGATGCAAATCAGAAACGTCTGCAAGTGTGATCAATACATATTCACTTGTTTTTTGTACAGCATAAGCATAAAAATGATCGTCAAAGTACAATACATTTAGTATTTGAACAAACGTGAGAATGGAGTCGTTATGTGCCAGAATATGAATAACTTCACCAAATTCACCATGCTTAGGTACAAGGGTTGGACAAGTTCAACAGTCGTATCTTTTGTACCTGTCTCAAAATGTGCTCTATGTTCATTCATTCATTCATTCATTCAACCTTTATTTAGTCAGGTAAATCTTTTGAACCTCATGGGCTCATTTACGAAAGCGACCTGCTAAAACTAAGTATTAAGTAAGTACTAACTATGTAGATGCTTAGAAAATGAATGCAAGTTATGGTAAATGGAGCCTACTTATATAGCGCTTTCCAGCCCCCTATGAGGGGCCCCAAAGCTCTTCATAGTACCAGCCATCCACCCATTCATACACGCATTCATACACCGATAGCGTGTATGTCCTTGGACAACTGTCTTGACCACATATCATTTTTATATTCTGTCCATCTGATAAGCAATGTATTTCACGAAGGTGCCATATGAGGTTTTTCACCTCTTTGAATGCAGTCCCTCTACATTTTGGACAACTGTACATTTTACTTGCAAGCTTTATGTTGTGCAATCAATCAGTTCCAGGACTTTTCAATGTGTTCAAGTCTTCAATGTAAAATGGTCCAGAAGTTCCAGTGGGGCGGCGCCCTAGCGCCCCCTATTGGCCGGCCTTCCCTGGTCTAGAGGGATGGTGACTTTGTCATTCTTGGCAATGATGACATACTGCTTCAATGACCGCAGGTCACCGATGCAGATCAGCTGGGGTTGATGGTTTGTTTGTGAAGCAGAGGAATCATTGCAAAGCAATGCAATTCTTGTTCCAGGCTTAGAGACAAAAGGCCAGAAATAAAACAAAACAAATTTGTTAGTGAAATGATCAGGCACTGTGAAATATTTTATCTTTAAACAGCAATTTTACCAAGGTAAACACCTACCAGCACAAAATCCAGAAGGTAAGTTGTTGTGGTCTTGATGCTACAACGACTTGCACCGCAGGGGGCAGTAGGTAGGTTAACACCACAAGCATTGTTTAACCAGCCTCATCTGAAAAGTGAACAAAAATCAAAACTCTAAAAATGTGTACTTATTTCTGCAGGTCACAGATGTAAATACACATTGTCCACCATTTTATAAAATAAGGAATTTACCCTCCTGTCAGTGCTTGGCATACATTATTGATAATAATAATAATAAAATAAAAACTTGGCACCCTCCAATGTCTTCCCAGTGTTTCTTTCTTCTGCTCTATTTAGATAGGTCTGTCTTCTGCTCTTTGTGTCTTCAGCTGTCTTCTGCTCTTTGTGTCTTCAGCTGTCTTCTGCTCTTTGTGTCTTCAGCTGTCTTCTGCTCTTTGTGTCTTCAGCTGTCTTCTGGTCTGTCTATCTTCTGCTCTTTCTGTCTTCTGGTCTGTCTGTCTTCTGCTCTTTCTTCACCTTTGTTAAGCTCCTTCTCTTTTCAGCTCCCTTAAGATCTGTCTCTCCCTCCACTTGTGGTGCGTTCATTCAGCAGATTTGCATTCTCACGGCTGTTTCGCAAGGAACAGCAATTTTTCTTTATTTTTTCAACAAAACTATTTTTGTAAACTGTTTTCCTATTTTAATATTACGACCTGAATTTAACAGTTTTATATTTTTAAATATATCATTTAGAAAGTTCCCAAATTCCTGGTTTCCCATAAGTACTTTCGGTCATGTCTTCAATCTCTTTCAAAAGAGTGCACAGTCTAGGTTCCATGGCAGCCACAGCTTTGAGTTTTGGCATGATGTTGATCTCCCATCTACGAAGGAATAGGTCTGCCTTTTCACCTGTGAGCCTTCCAAACTCTGAGTCCAGCTAGAACAAAGAAAGAAAAGTTTTGGAAAACTACAAGTAGAACTTTGTTTGTTCAAAGGAGGGAAAGAAGCAAACCTACCAGACTTGGCATGTCCAGAAATCGTGGATATTCACGCAGTATTTCTGCAAGGGTGGGTGATTCCCCCATAAGCCATGCTCTGTGCTGGGAGAATGTTTTCTCCATGCCAGACTTGATTGCTGAAATGTTTTCTGAAGAGGGTCACAACCTTTTGATCAAGGTGACCCACTCATTTGTGGTGTTATTTTCATTCTCAGTTGCACTGGATTTCTGTGCTTCCCCCCCGGTCGCTGGTCACTTTTCGTTTCCTGTAGCGTCTTTCATCTTGTTGCAGATTCCGTCGAAGGTTACGCAGTTTGGTCTCTAGGAACCCACTGTGAGATACTGGATCATAAAGAAAATACAGTTTTTTTGCAATCAGCTGAAAACTTTTCAGAAATTCAGAAGAAATATTCAAGGAAATACAAGTGAATCGGTTATTTTGGACCCCAATAGAAAACTGATATGTTGTTTCACTTGTTTACTTACAAATCCCTCCCCTTGTCCATCCACCTGGATACTCAGAGATGGGAAGGTGGCAATGATGCTCTTCGCTAAAGCCAGCTTGTCTCCATTAAGAGGATAACTGGGGGGAAAAAAGAAAACCACCACCACTCATTCTCAGTCATTGCTCAATCTACTCATACAAACACAGAAGATCACATTTTGCTGCATCATTTCACAAAGAGACTTTTGAAGTGAAAAAATAATTGCAAAGTGTCAACAAAGAACAATACTTACAAACCACATCTCTGAACTAGGGTCTCCTATGCACGTCTTCACAAGAAGCTTTCTTGACTGAACTGACAGGAAACCTGTGGTCTCATACTCCTCAAGGATCCATGGTGCTTTCTTTGAGTAGTGATTGTAAGGACCTACTGTCCTCTACCCTATTAGTAAGAGGCTGTAGAGGATAAATAATATTTATTGCTGCAGTATGTTCAATGTCATCACAACAATCTTAAAGACTCAAAGAGCTATACAGTAAAGAAAAAGTTAATGAAGTTTGTGATTACATTAATAAACTTTCCAACCAGCAAAATTAAGAATAAACGGTGATAAAACTGATTCACTCTGTATTTTAAATCAACATGAGAACAGTAAATAAATAAAAAAAGATTAATTTGTCCAACTCAAACAGTACCTGCTTTTGATTTGTCTCCTCAAAAGAAGCTTCCACTAGGGGCCCTCCAGTTGACAGGAACACATGGAATCTGTCAAAGTCCCTAGTTTCCACATTGGTGTCAACATCAATATATTCCAAAAAGTCAGAATTATACTTTAAGATCCTGTCCATCAAACAGCTAGATTGCTGGGCAAGAATTTGTTCAATTAAATTACTGGTACTTGAAACATGAAGAATTTTTTTAGAAGTCTCTTTTTCCATTTTGAAAAGTTACAAGGACTTTGACAGATTCCTGATTGTCAAATGAGAACTGAAAAGGGAATACACCACATACGTCAAAGTGGCGGCCCGCGGGCCAGATCCGGCCCGCGAAGCAATTATTTATGGCCCCCTGGATGATATTTAATAACTATTAGAGCCGGCCCGCAAGCCACAGAACACCGGCAGCAGGCTCTCAGCTGTTAACAAGGTGAAATGTCCGCTGTCCGCTGCTAAGCTTCATTATAACTCTGGCAGAAGTGGTGGAGGTGGGGGGTGGGAGGAGTGACGATATTCCAATGCGCAGCAACACTTTCCTCAGCCCTCCCCATCTTGTATTCTCACAGACATAGTCTCGCGAGTTTTGGGTGCGGTGACTCACGAGACTTTAAGACAGCAGTGGAGCTATCGGTGCGTGAGAGCGCTGTGGAGTGAATGTCAGTACGCAGTAAACATGGATGCAAAACTAGCGAACAAGCAAACGAAAACTTATTATTTTCACACAGAGTGGGAGGAGGAGTATTTTTTTGTTTATTCTAATTCGAAGTCTATTTGACTCATCTGTAATTCGAGCGTTGCCTTGCCCAAAAAGTGTAACTTGGAGCGGCATTTCAAGACGATGCACAAACGGTGAGACAGATTTCCCTCCTAAAAGTTCTTTACGGACTCGGACCGGAGCTAAAACAAGCTTGCAGCACAGCAATCGATCTTCACTCAGCCCAGCACAAAAGGTAAACTGCTACGATCGCCTCCTACCGTGTTAGCTGCATCCTGGCTCAACATAAGAAGTCTTTCAGTGATGGAGAAGTTATGAAAGAAGCGTTTATTATTCTGCATTATTCACCTGGATTATTGATCATAAATCAGGATGTTATTCTGTGTTATTCACCTGGATTATTGAGCATGCATCAGGATGGTATTCTGCATTATTCAAATGAATTATTGATCATAAGTGTTTATTGAGGCTTTATTTAATATTTTATTTAATTCATTTATTCATTCATTTAAAAGAGACAAAATAAAACAAATTCATCAAAAAAACATTGAATGAAACGAGTGCAGAAAGAAGGAAAAAACATATCACCTCCTTATAATAAACATTGAACCAGTCCGGCCCTTGGCTTGTAGCAAATTTGTTTTTTTGGCCCTTGGTGTATTTGACTTTGACACCCCTGGAATACACAAAACAATACGGTACTTAGAATATTTTCTGTAGACCATAGACATGCAAAAATGCTTCAATTTGTTGGATTTTAATTTAAAACACCATTACAGTATAATCAAAAAAAATCCACATGACTAAGTAAATTTGTTGGTTACAGTTGTCTTTATAGTAATACCCTGATACATGCTCAATAATCCAGGTAGAAAAATCTAAAAAAGCTAAGTCTGGTCCTCTGGACATTCAAAAAACAAAACAAAGCAAAAAAACTATAGAAACGTTTCGTCTCTCATCCGAAAGACTTCCTCAGTCTGAGGTGCTGCATTCAGCTCAGTCTTATAAATAGCACCCTCTCACAGTGGATCAACCAGTTTGCTGACGACAGCCAAAACCATCTGCTCACATGATCAAGGAGGACCATCAGCCTAACGATGGATCGTTAGCACCCTGATGGTTGTTTGCTATTCACAGAGGGCTGAGTGATACTTAATAATGTTACACAGAAAAGTATTTTTCCTGAACTCTACTTAGATTATGATTCATTGATTGATGTCATGAATGCTAATGTGTTTCATCACTACAAAATAACCTTTTTGTTTGTATAAGATGCAAGTCTAAAAGACATCATGCTAGCTTGAGTGTTTAAAAATGTGCTGTTAGTAGCATAAAAAGCTTGACTTTTTTGTGTAAGGTGCCTGCCTTTGTACATAATACCTGCTGAATATTGTATGCCAGTGAGATTTAAAGCCCACAACACACTTGGAAATGCTACTCAATGCATTAGGAAGGCACTAAGAAACATTTAGGAGCATATTGATACAGTATTTGAGTAATCTCAGATTGCTTATGATCTCCATAATGAGCATTATCAATAAGGTGCTCCTCTAAAGTGAAACCTACTTTCTGTTGCACGTATACAGGTAGTCCTCGACTTACGTTTCGCGGTTACGAACGCCCTCCCATTGAAAAGCATTGTTTCGAGTTACACGGTTTATGCGCTTTTACACCAAAAAATAAGGTACTGAAACTAGCAGAGGCGGGAGGCTTAAAGCTGAAAATTACAAGAGACCTCATTGTTTACAGGCAGACCGAGGTAGAGGAGGTTAGGAGGGGCTAACATGCTAACAGACCTTACTATAAAACTCTGTACCGCGCGTGGAAAAGTACAGGAGACCTTTGTTTGGACTAGAGGTTTACGAGGCAGAGATGCTACAGCTTAGCAATGAGCTAACATGCTAACAGGCGGAGGAAGGTTTCACCAGCTCCCAGTAGGTTATTAACTCTTTTGTTCCCTTCATTATGGCTCCAAATGTATGGAGCTAACATGCCTTACTGTAAACGGTCTGGACTGCGCAAACTACAGGCAGTCTCAGATGTTGGAGGAACACCATGCTAACAAGCGGAGGAAGGCTTCACCAGCTCCCAGTAGGTTATTAACTCTTTTTTCCCTTCATTATAGCTCCAAATGTATGGAGCTAACATGCTAACAGGCCTGACTGTAAACAGCCTGGACCGTGCGAACTTCAGGCAGCCTCAGATGTTGGAGGGATACCGAGCTAACAGGCGGCAGTGTTGCCAGATAGAATCCAGGTTTTCCAGCCCAAAAATCTGTTAAACACCGCCGAAAAACCGCCCAATCAGAAAGTGTCACGTGACACATCACATACAGCAAAGCGGGGGGGGGAGATAAGAGTTAGGTCCTCTGGATGGGTTAAAAAATTGTAGAAACGCTTCTTCTTTTATCCAACAGACTTTTTCTTTTTTTACTTCTGTATTTACAAAAAAAAAATTATATATATATATATATATAAAATCACACACACACAGTACCCCCAACTCCTGTAAAGATATATCGGTGTTTATTTGTTCAATGTGATTAATCAAAACCAGTTAAATGTGATCATTGGTGCTCTTTATTAAGAAAATCAACATGTCACATTTCAGGAACTGATTATTATAGACACATTAAATGTTCACTAATGAATATTTCTATATTTATCATCACAGTAATAGTGTTACACACATTATTAGTTGTTAACACTCAAAATTAGTGTTTACCTATACTGTAACCTAATCATTTAAGGAATAAACATTTTTATTAATCACTTTAAAAGTTATAAATGTTGTCTTTGGTGCATGGTTGCTTTCCAAATATATGTCCAAATGTCATTCACACGGTGTGTGTGAATGACAGGCATAAAACACTTTGTAAAACGGTGCTTTATGAAGTTCAGTCCGTTTCCTTCGGCAGTTCTGCCACATCCAATATGGCGGCCGCTCTGACGTACCGCCGCTACGGACCAGCCCACTCAACGAGGCGTCCACTAAAACTGCCTCACCAGTTCTCTGTTGGGATCGCCCTGGCAGATGACAATAGCCAATCAGTGATGGAGAAAGGTCAGAGGAGCTTTGCTATGAAATAATGATGAATGATTGTTTGAAATTCATTTAATAGTTAACTCAGAAACCGCCGATCTGACTCCAAATCCGCCCAAATTATCACCACCCGCCCGAAGCTATTTTTAGCCGCTAAGTAGAGAGTGAAAACCGCCCAAATGGCGGTAAACCGCCCAATCTGGCAACACTGACAGGCGGAGGAAGGCTTCACCAGCATTCCAGTAGGTTATTAACTCTTTTTTTCCCTTCATTATGGCTCCGAATGTATGTGTTTTTTGATAATTATGTAGGTTACTGTGTTAGGATAGGCTAAGTGCTTGGTAAAATACAGTACTGTACGTATGAGGTGCCGTTTGGATGTATTTTCCGACTTACGGCGATTTTCGAGTTACGACGCAGCGTAGGAACGGATCTCCGTCAAGTCTAGGACTACCTGTACTAGTATTCCAGTATTTAGCAAGGTTTATACAAAAATCAATATTGATACAGCCTGATGTGATTAACTTAAAATAAAAAAACAGAACTGTTGTAGATAAAAAAAAAAATCCCATTTAAAAACAATCACTAGAAGGATGCAGCAGCAACAAACTAAATTCCCATGTTGGATTTTTGAAAGTTACTATACCTTTTTGTTGAGATATCATGCCTTACTAATCCAACTTTTTAGTCAAACAGGTCATGTTTATTGAATGTACTACCATTAAATCGGGTTTAAAACAGTATAAAAGGACAAGCGTTGCGTTTGTAATATTCCCAGCAGGATCGCGTATGACTCGACCAAATCACTGCACACTTACGTTAGCATAACGCTAAAACATGTTGCTATGGCTTTTTTCGCCTGCTGAGTTATACCGCAGTTCAGCTTAAGGACACCTGCCATCTTAATTTTTCAATTAATTCACCAAATCACTGGGAAAAAAAACACGACTTTCTTAGCAGCCGTTAGCTGCTCCAAGCATTGCTTTTAGAACCTCTTAAAGAGACAGTAACCTTCAACCTGGAATAAAATGACACGAAAAAAATATAGGGTATTTTCCAGATTATAAAAACTGTAAAATTTCATTAAAAGCGAATTAATTTGGTAACAATATGTAAACTTAATGTATGACTTCTGGTAATTATCAGAAGAGAATTAATATGAATTGCAGGTGTTGTAGACATATATAAAAAGTGTTGTTTACTAAAACTTCTACCATCCCCTGTAACCTTTAAATGATTTTAAAATTTTACCCTCTTCAATGAACTTTGGAGAGAAAAAAGACAACTACAGCAAACCCTACCAATTTAGAACCCAGCAGCTCCCTGTGCCATAATGATAATGAGCTAGCTAGCTAACTTTGACATGAAACCCAGCAGAACTTTTCAGATTACCGTACTACTACCCCGTCATAACACTAAAAATACACCATAATTCTTTTTCAACTATTGACTACATACAGGTACGTGTATTCCAAAAAGTCTAACATGATACAATTGAGTTAAAACAAATTCAAAGTACATATTACTTACTGAAGTGTCAATTACAGAGATGTGGCCTCCATCTTTGCCTTCTTTGTTAGTCCGTAAGGCGGGAAAACCTTCCTTTTTCTGGTGGCTTAGTCCCGCCCACTTGTGCTGACTTCAGGTTGCTCATCTCAAACCAACATTGAAATATTCAACACATACAGTGTGTTGTACTTTTGTTGCAATTTTAACACATTGTGTGTTGAAATTAACACAAAATGTGCTTCAAATGTAATGACACATTTTTTGCGTTGTTTTTTTTTTCAACACATCTCTATCCTCTATCAGAAACTGAGACCTCACAGTCCAAGAAAGCCAACCTGCCATTTTTTACTTCTCGTGTGAACTTGATATATTTATCCACAGAGTTGATGTGCTAAAATGTTGGACTTCCTGAGATTTAATTTTAACCCAGGTGTCATCAACATATCTGAACCAATGACTTGGTAGTGTCCCTGAAAATAAGACTGAGCTGAATACAGCATCTCAGACTGAGGAAGTCTTTCGGACGAAAGACGAAACGTTTCTACAGTTTTATTTGCTTTGTTTTGTTTTTTGAATGTCCAGAGGACCAGACTTAGCTTTTTTAGATAACTGCTGGGACACTTTGGAGATTCAAGCTGTTTCAAGCCATTTTAGTCATGTTTAAACAACCTTGAACAGAATAAAACCTGTTTCCAGCCTGAGCTCACTCAAAGAGCCATCTACAGCAGGTAAGATATTAATTGCCTACAACCTTTCCACTAAACCACTCTAAAATGTCTGAAAGATCCCTTTAATATATTATGAGTACGGTATGTTAGGCCTCTATAAATCTCAAGGTGTTTTGAAGGAAAGTGTAAAGGTGAATAAGTTACATTAAAGTAATAAACGTTTCCTTTTGAGTTCTTTACAAAAAAAATTCACACTCTTCTTGCAGAAGGTGAAACCTGGTGTAATGCTCTCGGGTGTCTTGCATGATATTCTGAAGAAAAGTAACACCTTTAACACCTGTTGTTTCTGCTTCTCCTCTCCGCCTGTTCGTCTTCTCAGTGCGACCTCACTGGACCAAAACAACAGAACCAGTAAAGGGAGGTGAGAACTGTTTTCCTTTTGTTGCAGCGAGGTGTAAGTAGTAGTCTTGGTTGTTGTGGGCTATTTTAGTTTTAACCCTGTGCAGAGCCGGATGTTTGTGTTGCTGGTGGTGATTAACCCTGCAGCACGCAAACTAGCAGCGCCTGATGCCTTTGTAGTAACATATTCCCAGTTCTGATCAATAAAATCCAATCTCTGTTTCGCTCCTTGCTCTAGTGGTTTTGTTCAAAACAAGCTGGTCTCAGAGCAGGAAAAACCTCATCAGACCTTATGTTAGGGAAATTTTTGGTCAAAGGCTATGGATGTTTTTATTACTACGGCTGAGAATGTTAACCCTGCCCATGAACCATATGTTTGGGTTAGAGAGCTGGGTGAGGCTGCAGCGTGCAGCTGTCTCCAAGGACGCCTCCAAGTTCTGAGCTCGGCTGAACTGATGAGGATTAGGGCTGGGCGATATGGACCAAAATTAATATCTCAAATTTAATTTAATTTTTTACAAATATTGCGATACACGATATATCTTGATATTTTTTCTTTCCATAAAGTAATAACAAAAATATATTTGAGTCAAAGTTTTGTCCCAATTGTCGCACAGGCACATTAACAGCTGTAACTGTACAAAATAAATGGCTAAAAATTAACTATTTACATACTGTATATTAAATAGTTATTTTTTTAGACATCTATACTATATATATATAACTATTAAATAGTTAATTTTTTAGACATCTATTCATATATATTAAATAATAACCCTCTTCAGCTGGGGGCAGCTGTGGCTGAGAGGCTAGAGCAGTCGTCCTCCAATGGGAGAGTTGGGGGTTTGATTCCACCAGCAGTCACATGCTGGAGTGTTCCTGGTTAAGACATTGAACCCCTCATTGCCTCTGGTGTGTGTCCCATCAGTGTATGAATGTGATAAAACTGAAAGTTATGCACCATAACTCATGTTCCCTGAAGGAAGGGAACGAGGTGCAACACTATTGCTATGGGAATTGCGCCCCCGCGCGATTACCTGAAGGAATACATTCATGCCTTTACAGCAGGGGGCGTCAGCGTCACCCCAGAGGCCCCGCCCTCTGGGTACTTAAAGAGCAACTCAACACCCTGTGGATCGGTAACTCCTCCCCCGAAGCAGTTTCAAAATCACCCTCAAAATAGGCGTGTCGAGAGACAAGGAGGGGTGGAGGTAGAGTTGTGCTTTTGTTCACGCCTCCACCAGCAACAACCTAAAACAAATTAAACCTCTAGCCAACAACATACACCAAGCAACAACAAAGAATAAACATGTAGATGTATTTATCTATTCCACCCATTCCATCCAAAACCAAAGGCTTAAAAAAAGGAAAAAAAAGAAAGAAAAAAAAGCTTTTCAGGAGTGAAATGCAGCACTTCCATATAAGGTATGCACTTCTCATCTCTGCAGGGGATTGGCTCTGCTTGAACCACCTGTGTGACATCACACATGAGCAGACATGTCACACATGAGCGTTTGGACAAATAAGAAAATTAAGGTGTAAGTCACCAGTTCAACCCATAGAACTACCGTAAACACGTTTTTAGACCAAATATTGCCGATTTACACAGATACGCACAATTATGTGAGAATAAACACAGCCATAGTGCTAAATAATATTTTAAACACATTCTAGGGAGTTTATCAGCTAAAAAAAGTTAATTTTGGGTTTAGTTCCACTTTAAGACGCGGACGCCCATCCTACTTTCTCCAAGTGCACTTCACCAAGCTTCAGCATTGAAAAGGGCCAACTGTGTTGCACCTCGTTCCCTTCCTTCAGGGAACAAGATTTATGGTGCATAACTTTCAGTTCCCTTATCAGTCAGGTCTCTCGGTGCAACACTATTGCTATGGGAACGCAATTCATTCACTCCCTTGAAATGCTCAGTAAAATGCAAGCTTGTGAGAACTTCTGCCTTTACACATTAGGCATCTCTCGGCTGCTCTCTACAGTGTGTTTAGAGGGCACAGCCTGAGAAAGAAACGTCACATGCAGAAACATTCACCTAGTGTTTCCGCTAGACATATCTGCGGAGCTCCAGCTGGCGGCAGCACAGACAGGATCTTGTACGTTGCTCACCGTCTCCTACTTCCTTAGATCATGTGGAAGTGGAAAGAAAAAAGATCAAAGCCCCTTAGGCTACTGATATTTCAGATAGCACCATTGAGGTATAAACCTAGTTTTATACACAGGGTGACCTTTGACCTCCCAGGGGAAAATCTTTTGTACACAACGGGTACACAGATAAGCTTAATTCGTCCCCTTTTTGCTTAACTGAGCAGATGATTCCTTATGCTACGTTCACACCGAACGCGTTTTGAGCTGCAGGAGCGTCCGGTTTACATGCAAAGTCAATGGGGGACGTGCCTCTAGGGGTCATGCGTCACGTCACGTCCGTTTTGAGTGGCACGGAAGGGGCGGCAGAGCGTTTTCCGTGCCTGCGGCAGCCTCCGCCGCTCGAATTGAAAAAGCTGAACTTTCGCCGCTCAACGCGTCTTGACAACCAATCGGGGAGAGTCAGCTATGTCACGCGGTGACGGATGTTGCGCAAGTGTGACGTATTGTTTGTGAGACACAGAAACAACCCGCAAATTCGTGTTCAAGTATGGAGGAGTTCAAGAAAGGAGAAAGAAAAAGGACCTTGCCTGGCGGAGTGTCAGTGAGAAAGTCGGGATATCGGGTAAGTTTTGAATTCTAAACTCCACCCACACCCCGCCGCCACCGCCGCTGCTGCTTCTCGTTCCGGTCTGAACACCAGTGCGTCGAAGGCGTCCACCTTGAGACGTTTCGCGCTTTTTGGCCGCTCAAAACGCGTTTGGTGTGAACGTAGCAGTTGGACTGGCCAACGGGTCCAGCCTGGGGCCAGAGACCTGTTGGTGGGGTGGAGGTGAATCCCCTTCTCAGTACGCTCCTCATGAGAGCACGTGCACCAAGTTTTTATTTTTTATTTATTTTGAGGGACTAAGCCAACTTAGCCCTCACCTTCTATGTGGCGTTAGGAAGAAACTGGTCAGGTCTGAGGCCTTCAGCCCGTCCCCTTCAGTGGCCAGGCTGAAAGCTGCCACAGTTTCGGACGTGGGTGGAGAAGCTGCCCATGTGCCTGGGTCAGCAGGTCCCTGTGAGAGGGCAGCTGCCATGGCGTCCCCGACAGCATTGAAATCAGCTCCGGGAACCATGGTTTCTGTGGCCACCTGGGGGCTATCAGTATCAGGGAGAGGGCTCCCTTGCGTACACGTTTCAGCGTCACCTGAATCAAAGGGATGGGTAGAAAAGCGTAATACAGCACCCCTGCTGGCCAGTCATAGGCCAAGGCATCCATTCCTAGCGGTGCGTCTGTGTTTTTTAGAGAGAAGTAGAGGTCACATTGTGAGCTGGTCCTGCATGCGAACAGATCTACAGAGGCTCTTCCGTACCGTGACCAAATCTGATCCACGACCCGTGGTTCCATTCTGATGCCAAGAGAGGTCCTCTTGAGAGGGTATCCGCTCCGTAGTTCAATTCGCCCGGGATATGAGTCGCCCTAAGCGACAATATTCTTGGGGCACACCACGTGAGCAGTTTTTGTGTCAGCCCGAGGAGGGCTCGGGATCTTGTCCCTCCTTCTCTGTTGACGAAGGACACTGTGGTCCTGTTATCCAATTTCACTAGGACATGCTGCCCTGCAATCAGACCTTTTCCAAAAAAGTATTTCACAGACAGGAATATGGCCCACAATTCCAGGAAGTTGATGTGTAATCTCGCTTCCTGCTGTTTCCAAAGGCCTTGGGAATTCTGATTTCTGCAGACTGCCCCCCATCCTGTTTTTGATGCGTCTGTTGTGATAACTGCACGGGATAACACCCATCCCAATGGGACCCCTTCCGTGAACACGGACGGGTCCCTCCATGGTTCTAGGGCCTTCAGGCATTCTGAACCGATCCGAATTTTCCCTGCTCGCCTAAAAGGGGCACGGTGTGTCTGTTGGTTTAGCCATATTTGCAAGGCCCACATTTTCAACAGTGCGTGTGGCACACAGGGTATGGCCGCCGCCAAGAGCCCCAAGAGGCGTTGGCATATTTTTAGGGGAACCTGCTGATCCAGTCTAAACCTTGCCAGGCAATGGCATATTGAGGAAATACGTTCCTCTGAGAGCCAGTGGTGTTGACTTGTACTCCCAGAAATACGGTAATCCGTGATGGAGTCAGGTCGCTCTTTTGCAGGTTTATGACAAAACCGAGAGCCTCCAGATGAGAGATCACCCTGCGGGAGTTCGACTGAGCCTGCATTTTGCTCCCAGCCAGAATCAGGAGGTCATCCAGGTAAATCATAATTCTGACCCCTTGACTCCTGAGAGGGGCCAGTGCTGCGTCCAGACATTTTGTAAATGTGCACGGAGCAGTCTTTAAACCGAAAGTTAAAGCCTTGAATTCGTATGCTTTCCCTTCGAATGCAAAACGGAGGTATTTTCTGTGTCTCCTCCACACGCTCACGTGGAAATAAGCGTCTTTTAAATCCACGGTGCATGCGTAGTCTCCTGGTCTCACAGACTGGAGGACCTGCTGCAATGTGAGCATCCAGCGTCCTGAGATCGAGGATCGGCCTCAGGGACTGGTCTCTCTTGGGCACCAGGAAGTACTTGCTGTAGTGACCGGAGCACAGTTTATGTTCTGGGACAATACGTATTACTCCCTTCTGTAGCATCGTTGATACCTCCTCCCTCAGCACGTGTGCGCGTGCTGGGTTGATGTTTGACTGCAGCACTCCCGTGAAGGGGGACGGTACCTTGAGGAACAGCAGCCTGAGCCCGTGACGCACAGTCGTCATGATCCATGCGTTTGGCAGGCACGCCCTCCAGGCTTGCGCGTGCGCTGTGAGCCTGGAAGGCATGTTTATCTGTTGTTTGTTTTTGTGTGTGCGCGGGGGGGCAGGTGGCCTTTGACCCCACTCGTGTGCTCCAGAGCGAGCTGGTCCGTCCGACAGAGGATGCTGTGAGGTCTGACTGCCTCGGGCAGAGCTTGCGCGTCCTGTTGTGGTTCATAGCCTGACCTAACGGTTTGTGTTTCACAAAGGGGGGGCTTGAGTCAAGAACCAGGGCAGATTGTGCTTTGGTACTTTTATTTTTGTGTATGGATGGGCGGCCGTGGTGTAGTGGTAATGGCAGTCGTCTCCTGATCGGAAAGTTGGCCGTTCGACTCCCGGGACCTGCACCATGTGTCGTTGTGTCCTTGGGTAAGACACTTAACCCTGAGTTGCTCCCGGTAGGACTGGAAAGAACCTTGCATGGTAGTCTGCCGCCACCGGTTTATGAATGTGTGTAGCATTCAATATATGTGTAGCACTTTGAGATTTTCAGTAATGAAAAGTGCGTTATAAATTGAATTAATTATTATTATTATTATTATTAAATGTTTGTTTTTATTTCACACACAGTAGATGAATCATGTTTTGTGCACACACACATGTCACCAACTCCTCGTAACGTTTTACAAATAAAGTCTGGGATCAAAAAGTTCGGTTCCCGTACCACTTGGGCAGGCAAACCTGTAAAATTATGAAGTCGTCCCGTTTCATCAGGCCCGGATCTGCTTCCCGCCTGGGTTTACCGAAGAGGTTCTCGGCCGGGCCACCTGGCGATGAAAAGGCTCCCCGTCGCAGGCAGGTCTCTTCTGCGGGGGGCGACGTGTTGCAAAACCCTTTCTTGGCAGCCCCTCACGGAGGGCTTCTGCCTGTTTACGCCTTTGCTCTAGCCTGGTCTGGATGCGTTCTAGAGCTCCCCGAAGAGTCCCATCGGCTCGATCGGGTGTTGTAGAAAGAGGGACCTCTGGCCTTCCGGGAGGTCTGTCAGAGTCATCCACAGGTGGCACTGGGCGACGACCATTTCCGCCATAGATCTGCCCTGTGTGATGGCTATTGTCCCCATCATGCGGAGCACGAAGTCAGAGGCCCTGCGGGCCTCCTCCAGGGCCTCTTCTGCGGCTTGTTCATTTGTTGTTACCTGGAGCTCCTGCAGCTTCTCTGCCAGGTACGCCTGCATCATGGTCAAAGTGTTCATAGCGTGCCGCGAGGCCCTGAGCTCGGTAACACTTATCGAGTTGTTTCTTCGAAGCGCGGCAGGCCCTGCTGGGCAGTGCTGGTTTCACGCCTGCTGTTGCGGGGGCAGATGAGACGCCAGGGTCTCCTCTATCTGTGGGGCACTGGCGAGTCCTGCTGCCTCCATCCCGGCGACATTCAGGAACCGAGAGAGGGGTAGCATCATGGGAGCTCCGGGTTCAGTCCAGGAGCGCATGAGCTCCATCAGGAAATCCGGAAAAATGGGCATTCTTTGCCTCGTTGTCGGCTGCTGTTTCGCATAGAAGTAATTTCCCGCCAGCCTCGTAACCTGTTGTCGAGGCGTGGGATCTGGCCACGCAACCTGCAGTGCGTCCGCGGCCCTACGACACAAGTCGAACAGAGCAGGGACCGAGGTGTCCAAATCCGGCAGTACTGGCGCCAGGTTTTGGGAGGAGTCCACACTTTCCCTCTCGTAACCGTACTTGGCGTCTTGGTCAGATACTTTGGGCGTCGAGTCCCCGACCGGGACTGACGTGTCCAAACCATTTCCTCCCCCGATCTGACCACTGCATTCCAGGTCTGTGTTCTCGAGCTCTGGTTCGGGAGCGAGTGGTTCTGTTGGGCCTGAGGCCTTCCGCACCGCAGCCTCGCCCATTGCTTTAGCTACGGCGTCCACGCGGTGCTTTCTCACGGCCGCTGGCATCCGGTTGCAGTGTGGGCAGAACTCGGGGGATCCCAATGCTGTTCTCACGTGCAGAATACCCAGGCAGACGGGACAGGCCTCGTGGGTGTCCATCGCCAACAAGGAGTAGTCACAACCGCTAGGGCAGGGACGCGAGCGAGGGCTCGCTGGCCTGCTGGTTTTCTTTGGAATCTTGGTCTTCCATTTTCCCTTCTGGGGGGCCATGTCCGAGATGCGTCGAGGTTGTCTTTAATTTATTTTGTTCAAAGATGTCTTCTCCGTCGCGTCGCTTTCGCTGGCTAGCCTGCTACTTGATTAGCAGGGTAGCGGTGT
Organism: Garcialebias charrua; assembly: GCA_038048925.1. Lineage (NCBI taxonomy): Eukaryota > Metazoa > Chordata > Actinopteri > Cyprinodontiformes > Rivulidae > Garcialebias > Garcialebias charrua. The sequence goes on along the minus strand of JBBPBX010005776.1, from coordinate 21,794 downwards.
GACGTAGTTAGTGCCGTCGAGCGAAGCAGCTACGGAAAGAGAAGAAAAGCTTCGAGGTTAAGTAGAAAACGTTGGACTAGCTTTCTCCAGCCCAGCAATACGCAGGAAATTTCACTGTATGCTCAGCGTAGGGAGCAAGCTCACCTCTGGTCGAGAAATGTGACAACAGAGAAGTCCCACGAAGTTCAGGTTTAAGCGAGGTGAAGGGCAAAAAAAGAAAGTAGGATGGGCGTCCACGTCTTAAGTATCCAGAGGGCGGGGCCTCTGGGGTGGCGCTGACGCCCCCTGCCGTAAAGGCGTGAATGTATTCCTTCAGGTAATCGCGCGGGGGCGCAATTCCCATAGCAATAGTGTTGCACCGAGAGACCTGACTGATAAGGGAACTCTTGCTTATTCTTTGTAGAGATCCAGTAGAGGGCATGAATGGGTAAATGAGGGCACAGATTGTGTTGTAAAGAGCTTTGAGTGTCTTGATAAGATAGAAAGGTGCTTTATAAGTACTTTGTACAGTCCATTCAGGTGCACCTCCTTCACGTTAGTCAGCCTGTGTAAAGCTGCTGTAAAGTGAGACTCCACTTTGAACCTTGAAACTACAGCTAGACAACAGACCCTTCTTCTTATTTGAAATGGTTCAGAGTTGATTTAGCCGTGTTGTGTGTCTTTTAGAGGAACAGAGAGGAAGCGCAACATTATTAAAGCAGCAGTTTATCATATCGCTAAAGATACGGTCCTTAGCGGATAACAAGACTGCTAACGTTTTAGTAGCCGTGTTGTTAGCCGAGATATAAAAATATGCTGAGACTGGTCGTGACTGGTCTTCATGTGTACTTCATGCATATCTGTGTAACCTGTCCAGAAAATCTGACCTCACCAGTTAATACTGGTTAAAAAATGTCTGCCGTCAAGTGTGTTTCTTTTTGAGTAAGTAAGATAAATCGAGAATTTTTTTTCTCCCAACACCTAATGATTATTAAAAGTTTGAATCGTGTTTCTGTTGGTGAAGTGGCTCTTCGGCAGCATGGCTTTGTGTTAGTTTAATAAAATAATGACAATGGCTGTATGAAAATAAAGGTATAAATAAAACAAACTGGCCTTGGCAAAAAGGATTGTACTCGTAAAACAAAGATCAATAAAATTTGACCATGGAGACACGTTGAAGTGTCACCAGCATCACTGTCTGGATGTTGACCGTCCTCTGTGTTTTTTATGTTTAGTCATTTCTGTGTTTTGTGGTTCTAGTGTTTAGTTTTGTTACTTGTCTAACAAAGGTCATCTGGACACCTTCTTCTATCCACCTTATTCCTGAGGGTGTCACTGTAGAAGCGATTATGTGTCCTACTTCCGTTTGACCCCGGAAGTAGAATTTCTGCATTGGCTCCTCGTTGTTTACTTGTTAATCTGTGCGCGTCGTTGAAGTTCTGTTTTCTGTTATTACGAGCTAATATTGTCACGAAGATGTCCTTGTGGAGCTCGGGTACCTGTTGCGCTGTTCGTGGCTGTACGAATAATCAGACGAAGTTGAATTTGTGGCTGCAACTAGTGTGAGTTGAACATGCTCCGAAAACAAAAACCTGCATCTTTCTTTGTGGCTGGGCTACGAGAAACCACCTGAAAAAAGACTCCGTATCTTCCAGAGGATCGAGAACACCAGGTATGATTTAAGAGACAGCTTTTAGTGTTATGATTTTATGTAGTCAGTGATTAAATGATACTAATATTTTCGTTCATAACTGGCAAATAAACACACGCACCTATATATGTATGCTGTGTGTGCGTTTATTTATATATATTATATCTATATATATATATATATATATATATATATATATATAATATAGGTGTGTGTGTGTGTGTTCATAAATGAACCCTAATGTTTGTATAATGTACTTTTACTTTCAGATGGGCTTGATGAGAGTGTGGAGCTGCTCAACACCACCAGTCACATGCAGCATGACTGTTGGAATGTGGATTGACATAATGTCAGAACAAACCAACAACCTTATTCTATGGTTGCCCCGTGAAACAATTAAAGCAACATGTTTTGCAGAAAGCTAAAAACTTGGACTCCAGAAGTGAATCATACATGCAAATAACACTGTGAAATATTTATTGGCTGTTTCTCCCTCTGGAATAATCATGTTTATTTCAGATGCTTATGGTGGTAAATGCAGTGACAGGTATATAACACAGAACTCTGGGTTTCTGGACTATCTGCGTGCTGGAGATGAGGTGATGGGTGATCGTGGTTTCACAGTGAGGGACCTGCTGCAAGAGCATGGTGTCAATGTAATCGTTCCAGCATTCACACGCAAAGGATGCCAGCTTATTTCAAGTGAGAAGACATTAAATGTAAACATTTTTCTCAAACATGTACAGTACTGGTGTACTTGCTGTAAACGTAACACAACTCTTAACATGTTTTTTTAAAGGATGCAATGTTAACTATATTACATTAGAAAAGTATTTGCTAAAATGATTCATTTGTTATGTACAATAGTTGACTGTTAACCTTCTTACAAGGTTAGTTTTTTGTGTGCACTATATCAGTTAATTTTGGATTAAACTACTGTTTCTATCTAAATGTCACTTTTTTCATTATCAGGTTTTTAAAGATCGTTTCCTGTCTATTTCATTATTTGTTTTCATTTACTGTATTTTATTAAAAGTTCTCAAGGTGCTTCATTTGTGAATCAGTAAAGTCTTTGTCAAAAGAAATGTCAAGCTCCAGGTGCTCAGTTGGTGTCCAGATAAACATCTTGCAGCTCAAAAGTCCAAAGCAACATCATTGTTAGCTGGACCTGGTGATGTGGATTTTTAATGCTTAGACTGGACTCTGTGTTTGCCTTAAGGTAAATAAGAAAGTGTCCCACCTCTCTTAACATAACAGGACCAACCTTGTTACTGTGAAGATACTAATAAGCTTCAGAGCTTTTCAGATTGCTCATCGCTTCGCCATCTGAAGCAACTGTCAACAAAGTAGCTAAGTATGCTAGTAGCTAAACATGCTAGTGTACGTTATTTTCGGCCACTTCTTCAAGTCGTCCTCCCACCCCTCAACAGCTGTAGGTAGCGGTAAAACAATATCTCCACATATGAGTTGTGATCGTTTGTGTTCCCACATATTTTATGACCTAAAACCTCTTGACGAAAACCGGTTAGCGCGTTGCTAGCGTGTAAAAAAAGTGCCGGTTCTGTTTCGGCGGAAGTCGTTCACATAATTTGCGCAAGGCATCATGGGGGCTAGGAATCACCCAAGTAACAGAAGAACGTTCTGAGAACGTTATTTTTAGGTTACGGGAACGTTCCCTCCTAACGTTGCATGAACGTTAGGGTGTAGAGTTTTCTCGTGGTTCTCAGAACGTTAGGTGTGAACGTTATGTGAGAACTTTCTTAGAACATTCCATAAATTTTATTATTATTATTATATGGATTCATACATTTAGTGCAAATTATGAACAATCAAAATAGATTCAAAGTTATTTATTCATCTACTGAACAATGTTTTTAACCTCCCAGAGAGAACAATTGCAAACAAACAAAAGTACACTTGTGTTATAAGAAAGAAAACTCAAATGTTTATTTTTTCCAAACCAAAAATGTGAACTATTCCAAACTACATTGTCCCTTTCTTTAAACTTAAAAGTCCAGCTTGAACATAAATCAAATTAAATATGTGTTTTGCCATGATTTCTAGCTTTCAAATACAAGTACCTGTACAATACTGTCATTGTAATGAGAAATTTAAGTTGGCTAAATAAATCTCCATTGCACAAATGAAATCTTTCAAGTTTTATTAAAAATGTCCACAATTCTTAAATCAAATCCAACAAAAGAAGCTGAATAATAAATTTGTGACCCATCACATCAAATAGGTTTATTTTTCAAAGTGGTTTGCGTAAATTTAGATAGTAAATAAGATGAATGAATAACTTATCAAATGGTTTAAATTAAATATCTGAAATAAAATCTTCACACCAAATATCAAACCATTTTCCTGATTATTAAGACAATACGATGAATTTGTCAGGATGATCTAAGTAAGAAAATGTATTTCTAAAAGTCAGTAATATATATGTTTGCTTGTAGGTCATTTTGACCAAATTTGACTTTAACCCCTGTTTGATGATGTGATGGGTCACATATTCAGTATGAAGTTCTAGCTAACCCTCTTTCAAAAACAAGGGGCGAGTAATCTGGTGATCCGACATAAATACATTCAGATAATCCTCCTTTTTAAAACATGGAGCGAGAAATCTGGTGATCTAACATGTGTTCACATATAAAAAACTTCCGTGTTGTTTCAGAAACAGTTCTCAACCATCATTAGCAAAGCACATCCATCATAAACATTTCTCAACCATCAGGAGCAATTGGTATCCATCATAAACAGTTTTCAACTATCATTATCAAATCAACTATCATTATCAAATCACATCATCAGGAGCAATTGACATCCATCAGAAACATGTTGTAACCATCATGTATGAAAAACCAATGCCTGATGCCTCATCCTCACCTAAAGCATATCGCGCTTCCAAAAATCTCCAAACGCACTGTACTGGCTGCTTGTCAACAGATGACTGTCCTCATCTAACGCGTCTGCAGTGGGAGGAGGAGCGTGTTGGTCCTCTTCCGGTGGTGGTGTTTGTTTATTTCCGGTCTCAGAAAAATGGCGGACGCAATACGAAGAATTGCCTTGTTGTACTTAATCTACAAAGCAGCAACACGCAGACGCCGTGCACAACGACGATTCTGGATTCACCCCACATTAGAGAGGCGTCATGAATTCGGTGAATTTCACCATCTGATCCAGGAGCTGCGCGCAGACGAGGAGCGCTTTCAGCGGTACTTCCGTGTCACCCGCGCCCAGTTTGACGACCTGCTGTAAGTTTCTCCTCCATGTTTACCTGTTTACATGTTGCGTGATCACATGGCAGAGTCTCTCCTGATTGGTCCTGATTGTTTGCTGCTGAGCAGCGAGCTGAAGCGAGCTGGAAGCACGGCATTCCGTGCTTCCACAGTCGCTGCTCGGATGCGACGCGGGAGTAGGAAACAGCTGCTGCTCACTTTCGCGCTGCTTGTATGCTGTAGATGCGCCGCGACACGACCCGCTGCTCCAAGATGCGCGTCCCTCATAGACTTTCAATGTAAAGTGGCTGTTTCGGCTGCGTGAGATGCGTGCGGTGGGGATCCAGCATGAGTGTACAGTCCAGGAACTTTAAAAAGCTAGAAGCAGCACAAAAAAAGCATAGAAAATTCCCTTACTTTGATTAAAGTTGAGGTAGACAGGCTTATTAGGTGGTTCTCATGTTCAAACATGGATCAGATGGAACTGCTTAGCCATTGAGCAATGATTCAACCATGAATGATGGGTACATGGGAGTCCAGATGTGAGTTCAGGTCAGGTGTATGGTCTTGATTAGAGCAGGTCTGTCCACCAGGTCAGGTGTGTTTTCCTGTTTTGGCAGCAGTCATTGATGTGGATACATGACAGGGTTAGGCACAAGGTGTTGATGTACAGGTGAGGGATGGAGAGGAGCTGCAGGAGGTAGTAGGATGGTGAGCAGAGAGCAGAGGACACAGGTCTGCCCATGAGGTCAGGCGCAGCATGTGTTGTCTGTTGAAAGAGACATAAACATGAACATGTGAAGTTAAAGCAAGGTCATGACCTGCAATAAAAACAGAAAACACACACAGAAAACAAGTTCAACTCACTGTTAGGCACAAGGTGTTGACGTACAGGTGATGATGGAGAGGAGCTGTAGGAGGATGGTGAGGAGAGAGCAGAGGACACAGGTCTGCCCATGAGGTCAGGTGTAACAGGTGTTGTCTGTTGAAAGAGACACAAACATGAACATGTGAAGTTAAAGCAGGGTCATGATCTGCAATAAAAACAGAAAACACAGACAGAAAACAAGTTCAACTCACTGTTAGGCACAAGGTGTTGATGTACAGGTGATGATGGAGAGGAGCTGCAGGAGGATGGTGAGGAGAGAGCAGAGGACACAGGTCTGCCCATGACGTCAGGTGCAACAGGTTTTGTCTGTTAAAGAGACACAAACATGAACATGTGAAATTAAAGCAGGGTCATGACTAGGGCTGGGCGATATATCGATATTTTTAAAATATCTATATTTTTTCTAAAGAGATATAAGACAAAACTATATCGTTTATATCGAGAATCCTCCGTCTGTCTGTTTTCTTCCACTCGCCCCTCTCCTTCTCCTTCACTGAGCAGCACAGACCCAGCCCCTCCTTCCTGCAGGTTGCAGGAGGGCGGAGCCGCGGAGACTTTCAGTACAACAAGAAGTAAACACGGCAGATATGAAGAGCCGCGACGCTAGCTGCTGAGGGGGAAAAACAATGTTTTTCCTGAGCTAGTTTGGATTTAAATTGTCAGATGAGGGCAGAAAAAATATTTTTGTAGACGATGCTGAAAATAATCCCGACGAAGGCTCGGATCTACGAATCTTTTTCACCATTTAAACAGCGGAGTGGAGCGTGAAACGGCAGAACCAAGTTTTTTTTACAGCCTCCTGCTTCATTAAACAAACCACGGGTCTAAGCTCATTTAGTCGTGCGCGCACTGCAGCGCTTTCATGAGAGGAGCAGAAGGATGTGGAGACATTAATAAATCAGCAGCTCATCACATCACCAAAGATACGGTCCTTAGCGGCTAACAAGATGGCTAACGCTTTAGCCGCCTTCTTCCATAGCTGAGACTGACCGTGTCTTTAGCGATATATGATAAACTGCTGATTTAATAATGTCTCCGTCTCTGTTCACGTTTCTGAGTGGAGGCTGTTGTGTTTTTACACAACGATTCAATGCGACACTTTGTAGAGCAACTTGGAGAACGTCTTTGTGAACCCGGAAACAACCCCCTGACCCTTTCACAATAAAACCGAATACAGTACAGTATATCAAATATATTGTACCACAGGCTCCCATTTACTGCAGTTCACAAACACTGACTAAAGTGAAAGCACCTTTCTATCTTATCAAGACACTCAAAGCTCTTTAAAACACAATCTGTGTCCTCATTTACCCATTCATACAGCAATCTACTAGAACTGTACAAAGAATAATCAGTACTTTTATCACATTCATACACTGATGGGACACATATCAGAGGCAATGACACAGCTGCCCTCAGCTAAAGAGGACTATTATTTAATAGGTGTAAATAAATGTCTAAAAAATAAAGTTATGTATGAAATAGTTCATTTTTTAGGCATTTATTTTGTAGAGTTACAGCTGTTTGTTAATAAATGTTGCTGTGTGACAACTGGGACAAAGCTTTGACTCAGAAATACATTTTTGTTATTCTTTTTTGGAAAGAAAATTATATCGAGATATATATCGTATATCGCGATATATCACAACAATATCGAGATATGAATTTTTGTCCATATCGCCCAGCCCTAGTCATGACCTGCAATAAAAACAGAAAACACAGACAGAAAACAAGTTCAACTCACTGTTAGGCACAAGGTGTTGACGCACAGGTGATGATGGAGAGGAGCTGCAGGAGGATGGTGAGGAGAGAGCAGAGGACACAGGTCTGCCCATGAGGTCAGGTGCAACAGGTTTTGTCTGTTGAAAGAGACACAAACATGAACATGTGAAGTTAAAGCAGGGTCATGACCTGCAATAAAAACAGAAAACACAGACAGAAAACAAGTTCAACTCACTGTTAGGCACAAGGTGTTGACGCACAGGTGATGATGGAGAGGAGCTGCAGGAGGATGGTGAGGAGAGAGCAGAGGACACAGGTCTGCCCATGACGTCAGGTGCAGCAGGTGTTGTCTGTTGAAAGAGACACAAACATGAACATGTGAAGTTAAAGCAGGGTCATGACCTGCAATAAAAACAGAAAACACAGACCGTAGTGCTGGACGATAATTCAATAACGATAAATATCGCGATATACTTTTATTCAATAACGATGATATGAAGTTTAAGCATATTTTCGATATTTCGATAGGATTTTACAACTTTTCACTGACGTTTTTCTCTTTCTGTTCGGGTTGAAGCGGCTGCTTCAACAACGCGCCCGGACAGAAAAGGCTGTGACACAAAACGTGCGTGGTGACGTCGTTGTTACGCAGCGCTCACTCCAGCAGCAGACGTTAGCGGTAGCAGGCTAAAAGCTAAGCTAGTCTCCAAAGCGTGTTGTTTTCGCTTCAAAACGAGTGCTCATGACCGTCAGAATGTGACTGAACAAAGTTTCACAAGCGAAGAGAAAGCAGACGACATCACTGATGAGAGGAAAGACTAATTCGTCGGTGTGGACGTAGTTCGGTTTTGTTAAACTGCAGGCTTCTTCTGCAGCGAGTCCTACTCGGTTTCTTTATTTTTCAAAACGTGACGGAGAGTCGTTCTAACTAGCTGTGGAAACATCTACTTGTTTAATCTGAAGAGTTTCCACTCGATAGAATATGATGAGAGTCAGAAGATGAAGAATAAAGTTTGAGCCAACGTTTCCCTGAAACTACGACGTAAACAAACAGCCCCAGCGCGACATGTTTTTTTTAATTGAAAATAAAACAGATTCATCAGAATAAAAAGAAAGAAAAACACTGAATGAAAAGGTGCAGAAAGACGAAAATAGTGTTATAATATCTGCCCCTTGTTTAAAAAATACAAAATAACTACAAACAACAACCTTCACTTCACCTGCACCACACCTTCCCAACAACTTTGATTTAATCATCTTTTAAAACATCCATCCATCCATCCATCTTCTTCCGCTTATCCGGGGTCGGGTCGCGGGGGTAGCAGCCTAAGTAGGGAGGCCCAGACTTCCCTCTCCCCAGCCACTTGGAGCAGTTCCTCCGGGGGAATCCCAAGGCGTTCCCAGGCCAGCCGAGAAACATAGTCCCTCCAGCGCGTCCTGGGTCTTCCTCTGGGTCTCCTCCCGGTGGGACGTGCCCGGAACACCTCACCAGGGAGGCGTCCAGGAGGCATCCTAACCAGATGCCCGAGCCACCTCAACTGGCTCCTCTCGATGTGGAGAAGCAGCGGCTCTACTCCGAGTCCCTCCCGGATGACTGAGCTTCTCACCCTATCTCTAAGGGAGAGTCCAGCCACCCTGCGGAGAAAACTCATTTCAGCCGCTTGTATCCGAGATCTTGTTCTTTCGGTCATAACCCAAAGCTCATGACCATAGATGAGGGTGGGAACGTAGATCGATCGGTAAATTGAGAGCTTTGCCTTTTGACTCAGCTCTCTCTTCACCACGACAGACCGGTACAGCGCCCGCTTCACTGCGGACGCTGCACCTATCCGCCTATCGATCTCACGCTCCAGTTTTCCCTCATTCGTGAACAAGATCCCGAGATACTTAAACTCCTCCACTTGGGGCAGGACCTCCTCCCCGACCCGGAGAGGGCATGCTACCCTTTTCCGGCTCAAGACCATGGCCTCGGATTTGGAGGAACTGATCCTCATCCCGGCCGCATCACACTCGGCTGCAAACCGCTCCAGTGAAAGTTGTAAATCACGAACTGATGAAGCCAGTAGGACCACATCATCTGCAAAAAACAGAGAAGCGATTCTAAGGTCACCAAAACGGATCCTCTCAACACCTTGGCTGCGCCTAGAAATTCTGTCCATAAAAGTTATGAACAGAATCGGTGACAAAGGGCAACCTTGGCGGAGTCCAACTCTCACCGGAAACGAGCCTGACTTACTGCCGGCAATGCGGACCAAGCTCTGACACCGGTCGTACAGGGACCTAACAGCCCTTATCAAAGGGCCTGGTACCCCATACTCCCGGAGTACCCCCCACAGAACCCCCCGAGGGACGCGGTCGAATGCCTTCTCCAAGTCCACAAAACACATGTAAACTGGTTGGGCAAACTCCCACGCACCCTCCAGGACCCTGCTGAGGGTGTAGAGCTGGTCCAGTGTTTCTTTTAAAACATATAAATAGTTTTATAAATGTTTATGATGATATCAAGTCAACACAATCCTGTTTCCTGATTTACAACTCAGCTCCTTCACACTAGTTCTAAATGAAGATTTTACAAACATTTACATTCCCTTCAGGGTTTAATAACTTTTTAAACAAAATGTAATTGAATATTTGGGGGTAATATTTTTTTTAGTTTTATACATGACTTGTAAAATACTATGTTCAACCAAATCATAACATTTTAATAATTTCAATTGATGAAATAATATATTTGTTGGGTGACCATAGCACTTCCTAATAATAATTCTTACAGCTCTTTTTAGTAAAATAAAAATAGGATTTGTAAAAGTTTTGCATGCTTTTCCCCAAACTTCAATACAACAGATTAAATATGGAACAATCATTACATTATACAATATATTCAAAACTTTGTCATTCAAAAACTATTTTACTTTATACAATAATGTAATTGATTTTGTTATTTTTATTCTTAAGTAATTTCCATGAGATTTCCATGTCAGCTTCTCATCAATAACGACACCCAAAAGTTTTATTTAATTAACTATGAATTTCAATGCTGTAAATTTTAAAGTTCTTGTTTAAAGTTAAAACTATTAATATTGACACAGTTGAGAATTTTATGCCAAGAAAGTTCATGCTCAATAATCCAGGTACCAAATCCAATAATTCTCAGTTGGGTCATCTGGAAACTGGATGGAGGGTGAAACGTTTCTATAAAAAAACTGTCCATGACCCGACAGAATTATTGGGTTGAGAATTTTATGTTTATTTGATGGTGATTTCCATCTTTTTGGAGGCTAAATACAAATACAAGGTGAACATCAATTTATTTGTATAGTTTATAGGTTTTTTTAGGCTTTTATATTGTTTATATCGATATCGAATTATATCGATATCGACCAAAATTAAGAACTATATCGTGATGAAAATTTTGGCAATATCGTCCAGCCCTAACAGACAGAAAACAAGTTCAACTCATTGTGGCTGGACTACGAGAAACCACATGAAAAAAGACTGTATCCTCCAGAGGATCAGGTATGATTTAAGAGACAGCTTTTAGTGTTATGATTTTACGTAGTCAGTGATTAAATGATACTAATATTTTCGTTCATATCTGGCAAATAAACACACGCACCTATATATGTATGCTGTGTGCGTTTATTTATATATACATGTATATAATATAGAGGCTACAAGGGTCAGAGGTCACAAAGGTGCAGGACTTCAAGTACTTGGGGTCCACTGTCCAGGAAAATGGGGAATGTGGTAAAGAGGTGAAGAAGAGAGTCCAGGCAGGATGGAGTGGATGGAGAAAAGTTTCAGGAGTGATTTGTGACAAAAAGGTGTCAGCAAAGGTCAAAGGAAAAGTTTACAAGACAGTGGTGAGACCTAGCCTGGCCCTCACCTTCCTGCACAGCTCCGCTCAATTCTCATTTCCCTTCACTGCACAGTCTGGGATTCCTCCCATAGACAACGATTTCTCCGGCCGATTTTTGACCGGACCAATCAGAGAGCAGAAGGCGGAGTTTTGAACGACGTCGACTGACGTCGTCATTCAAAATGGCTGCCGCCACGAAGGAATTTTCAATAAAACAAGGTAAAAAACTATTATTTCTCTGCTGAGAAAAAATATATTTCATAGCTGACGTTATATCAGAAGTGTTCCTGAGCAATCAGAGAGCAGAAGGCGGAGTTTTGAACGATGTCGACTGACGTCGTCATTCAAAATGGCTGCCGCCACGAACGAATTTTCATCAAAACAAGGTAAAAAACTATTATTTCTCTGCTGAGAAAAAATATATTTCATAGCTGACGTTATATCAGAAGTGTTCCTGAGCTTAACAGTTCCTAAATCAATTCACGAAATGGTCAAATCTGCTGGATATTAAATAGTTTCGGTTTGATATTTTCCAAACAGCCTCGGGTGCGCTACGAAAATAAATGATAAAAAATCGAATTTTATCTCAAATGTTTCATCTAGGCCAACAGTCAGTAAATTAAAGACATATAATTACACACTGGTGGCAGAAAAAATATCCACCGAGTGGTTTCTGAGCAATTTATCTGAATAGCCTGGACCTCACCAGACTAAACTAACAAAACTCTGCCTCCTGTTCTCTGATTGGTCCATTTAAAGGGATTGTGACATGATTTTTTTACTATTCATAAAATTGCTCAAAATATATATATTTTATCATTTAAATATGTTTGTTTTTGCAAACAAAATGATAAATCACTTTAATTTTGCTTTAAAAGTGATTTTGAACTTCAAGCCGTGTTTAATCATGGGAAATCCGATTACACTCGAACGCACCATATGTGATGTCACACTGGGCAGAGGGCTGTGGTGTCTTTAATAGCGGACAATTTAAAACTGGACGAATTTAGCAATCTATGTGAAGATTTGAGCTATTTGTCTTCATTTTGGGAAGCAGAAAATAGTTTGGGTGATGGAACAAGAAACAACAGGATCTAATTTAGGTCTGATGCTGTATCAGACTTCCTTCATGTCGAGCTGCTCATACCTGCGCACTGTGACAAGCCCAGAGCTCTGCCCGGTGTGACATCACAGATGGTGCGTTCGCGTGTAATGGGATTTCCCATGATTAAACACGGCTTGAAGTTCAAAATCACTTTTAAAGCAAAATTAAAGTGATTTATCATTTTGTTTGCAAAAACAAACATATTTAAATGATAAAATATATATATTTTGAGCAATTTTATGAATAGTAAAAAAATCATGTCACAATCCCTTTCAAAAATCTCCAGGAGAAATCGTTGTCTATGGCAGAGATGCCAGACCCTTGTCTGAAGCGAAGTGAAGGACAGGGTCTGGTTACAACCAGGCTAGGTGAGACCAGCTATGTTGTATGGTCTGGAGACAGAGACATGGACAAAAAGACAGGAGAAAGAACTGGAAGTGGCAGAAATGAAGATGCTGAGGTTCTCCTTAGGAGTGACAAGGATGGATAAGATCAGGAATGAGATCATCAGAGGTACAGCACATGTTGAACAACTGGGAGATAAAGTTAGAGAGGACACACTGAGATGGTTTGGACATGTCCAGAGGAGGGACAGTGGTTTGGACATGTCCAGAGGAGGGACAGTGATTTGGACATGTCCAGAGGAGGACAGTGATTTGGACATGTCCAGAGGAGAGACAGTGATTTGGACATGTCCAGAGGAGGGACAGTGATTTGGACATGTCCAGAGGAGAGACAGTGATTTGGACATGTCCAGAGGAGAGACAGTGATTTGGACATGTCCAGAGGAGGGACAGTGATTTGGACATGTCCAGAGGAGAGACAGTGATTTGGACATGTCCAGAGGAGAGACAGTGATTTGGACATGTCCAGAGGAGACAGTGATTTGGACATGTCCAGAGGAGAGACAGTGATTTGGACATGTCCAGAGGAGGGACAGTGGTTTGGACATGTCCAGAGGAGAGACAGTGGTTTGGACATGTCCAGAGGAGAGACAGTGATTTGGACATGTCCAGAGGAGGGACAGTGATTTGGACATGTCCAGAGGAGGGACAGTGGTTTGGACATGTCCAGAGGAGGGACAGTGATTTGGACATGTCCAGAGGAGGGACAGTGGTTTGGACATGTCCAGAGGAGGGACAGTGGTTTGGACATGTCCAGAGGAGGGACAGTGGTTTGGACATGTCCAGAGGAGGGACAGTGGTTTGGACATGTCCAGAGGAGGGACAGTGGTTTGGACATGTCCAGAGGAGGGACAGTGGTTTGGACATGTCCAGAGGAGGGACAGTGGTTTGGACATGTCCAGAGGAGGGACAGTGGTTTGGACATGTCCAGAGGAGGGACAGTGGTTTGGACATGTCCAGAGGAGAGACAGTGGTTTGGACATGTCCAGAGGAGGGACAGTGGTTTGGACATGTCCAGAGGAGAGACAGTGGTTTGGACATGTCCAGAGGAGAGACAGTGATTTGGACATGTCCAGAGGAGAGACAGTGATTTGGACATGTCCAGAGGAGAGACAGTGGTTTGGACATGTCCAGAGGAGAGACAGTGATTTGGACATGTCCAGAGGAGAGACAGTGATTTGGACATGTCCAGAGGAGAGACAGTGGTTTGGACATGTCCAGAGGAGAGACAGTGGTTTGGACATGTCCAGAGGAGAGACAGTGATTTGGACATGTCCAGAGGAGAGACAGTGATTTGGACATGTCCAGAGGAGAGACAGTGGTTTGGACATGTCCAGAGGAGAGACAGTGGTTTGGACATGTCCAGAGGAGAGACAGTGGTTTGGACATGTCCAGAGGAGAGACAGTGGTTTGGACATGTCCAGAGGAGAGACAGTGATTTGGACATGTCCAGAGGAGAGACAGTGGTTTGGACATGTCCAGAGGAGAGACAGTGATTTGGACATGTCCAGAGGAGAGACAGTGGTTTGGACATGTCCAGAGGAGAGACAGTGATTTGGACATGTCCAGAGGAGAGACAGTGGTTTGGACATGTCCAGAGGAGAGACAGTGGTTTGGACATGTCCAGAGGAGAGACAGTGATTTGGACATGTCCAGAGGAGAGACAGTGGTTTGGACATGTCCAGAGGAGAGACAGTGGTTTGGACATGTCCAGAGGAGAGACAGTGGTTTGGACATGTCCAGAGGAGAGACAGTGGTTTGGACATGTCCAGAGGAGAGACAGTGGTTTGGACATGTCCAGAGGAGAGACAGTGGTTTGGACATGTCCAGAGGAGGGACAGTGGTTTGGACATGTCCAGAGGAGGGACAGTGGTTTGGACATGTCCAGAGGAGAGACAGTGGTTTGGACATGTCCAGAGGAGGGACAGTGGTTTGGACATGTCCAGAGGAGAGACAGTGGTTTTGACATGTCCAGAGGAGGGACAGGGATTTGGACATATCTAGAGGAAAGACAGTGGTTTTGACATGTCCAGAGGAGGGACAGGGATTTGGACATGTCCAGAGGAGGGACAGTAGTCTGGACATGTCCAGAGGAGGGACAGTAGTTTGGACATGTCCAGAGGAGGGACAGTGATTTGGAAATATCCAGAGGAGGGACAGTAGTTTGGACATGTCCAGAGGAGGGACAGTGGTTTGGACATGTCCAGAGGAGGGACAGTAGTTTGGACATTTCCAGAGGAGGGACAGTAGTTTGGACATGTCCAGAGGAGGGACAGTAGTCTTGACATGTCCAGAGGAGGGACAGTAGTTTGGACATGTCCAGAGGAGGGACAGTACTTTGGACATGTCCAGAGGAGGGACAGTGATTTGGAAATATCCAGGGGAGGGAAATTAGTTTGGACATGTCCAAAGGAGGGACAGTGGTTTGGACATGTCCAGAGGAGGGACAGGGATTTGGACATGTCCAGAGGCGTGACAGTGATTTTGAAATATCCAGAGGAGGGACAGTAGTTTGGACATGTCCAGAGGAGGGACAGTGGTTTGGACATGTCCAGAGGAGGGACAGTGATTTGGAAATATCCAGAGGAGAGACAATGATTTGGACATGTCCAGAGGAGGGACAGTGGTTCGGACATATCCAGAGGAGGGACAGTAGTTTGGACATGTCCAGAGGAGGGACAGTAGTTTGGACATGTCCAGAGGAGGGACAGTAGTCTGGACATGTCCAGAGGAGGGACAGTAGTTTGGACATGTCCAGAGGAGGGACAGTGATTTGGAAATATCCAGAGGAGGGACAGTAGTGTGGACATCTCCAGAGGAGGGACAGTGGTTTGGACATGTCCAGAGGAGGGACAGTAATTTGGACATGTCCAGAGGTGGGACAGTAGTTTGGACATGTCCAGAGGAGGGACAGTAGTTTGGACATTTCCAGAGGAGGGACAGTACTTTGGACATGTCCAGAGGAGGGACAGTGATTTGGAAATATCCAGAGGAGGGAAATTAGTTTGGACATGTCCAAAGGAGGGACAGTGGTTTGGACATGTCCAGAGGAGGGACAGGGATTTGGACATGTCCAGAGGAGGGACAGTGATTTTGAAATATCCAGAGGAGGGACAGTAGTTTGGACATGTCCAGAGGAGGGACAGTAGTTTGGACATGTCCAGAGGAGGGACAGTGATTTGGAAATATCCAGAGGAGGGACAGTAGTTTGGACATGTCCAGAGGAGGGACAGTGGTTTTGACATGTCCAGAGGAGGGACAGTGATTAGGACATGTCCAGAGGAGAGACAGTGAATTGGACATGTCCAGAGGAGGGACAGTGATTTGGAAATATCCAGAGGAGGGACAGTAGTTTGGACATGTCCAGAGGAGGGACAGTAGTCTTGACATGTCCAGAGGAGGGACAGTAGTTTGGACATGTCCAGAGGAGGGACAGTACTTTGGACATGTCCAGAGGAGGGACAGTGATTTGGAAATATCCAGGGGAGGGAAATTAGTTTGGACATGTCCAAAGGAGGGACAGTG
The DNA here is from genome assembly GCA_038048925.1 of Garcialebias charrua. Lineage (NCBI taxonomy): Eukaryota > Metazoa > Chordata > Actinopteri > Cyprinodontiformes > Rivulidae > Garcialebias > Garcialebias charrua. Next base: position 5,442 of record JBBPBX010005776.1, on the reverse strand, counting down.
GTTTGGACATGTCCAGAGGAGGGACAGGGATTTGGACATGTCCAGAGGCGTGACAGTGATTTTGAAATATCCAGAGGAGGGACAGTAGTTTGGACATGTCCAGAGGAGGGACAGTGGTTTGGACATGTCCAGAGGAGGGACAGTGATTTGGAAATATCCAGAGGAGAGACAATGATTTGGACATGTCCAGAGGAGGGACAGTGGTTTGGACATATCCAGAGGAGGGACAGTAGTTTGGACATGTCCAGAGGAGGGACAGTAGTTTGGACATGTCCAGAGGAGGGACAGTAGTTTGGACATGTCCAGAGGAGGGACAGTGATTTGGAAATATCCAGAGGAGGGACAGTAGTGTGGACATCTCCAGAGGAGGGACAGTGGTTTGGACATGTCCAGAGGAGGGACAGTAATTTGGACATGTCCAGAGGTGGGACAGTAGTTTGGACATGTCCAGAGGAGGGACAGTAGTTTGGACATTTCCAGAGGAGGGACAGTACTTTGGACATGTCCAGAGGAGGGACAGTGATTTGGAAATATCCAGAGGAGGGAAATTAGTTTGGACATGTCCAAAGGAGGGACAGTGGTTTGGACATGTCCAGAGGAGGGACAGTTTGGACATGTCCAGAGGAGGGACAGTGATTTATGAAATATCCAGAGGAGGGAAAGTAGTTTGGACATGTCCAGAGGAGGGACAGTAGTTTGGACATGTCCAGAGGAGGGACAGTGATTTGGAAATATCCAGAGGAGGGACAGTAGTTTGGACATGTCCAGAGGAGGGACAGTGGTTTTGACATGTCCAGAGGAGGGACAGTGATTAGGACATGTCCAGAGGAGAGACAGTGAATTGGACATGTCCAGAGGAGGGACAGTGATTTGGAAATATCCAGAGGAGGGACAGTAGTTTGGACATGTCCAGAGGAGGGACAGTACTTTGGACATGTCCAGAGGAGGGACAGTGAATTGGAAATATCCAGAGGAGGGAAATTAGTTTGGACATGTCCAAAGGAGCGACAGTGGTTTGGACATGTCCAGAGGAGGGATAGGGATTTGGACATGTCCAGAGGAGGGACAGTGATTTTGAAATATCCAGAGGAGGGACAGTTTTGACATGTGCAGAGGAGGGACAGTGATTTAGAAATATCCAGAGGAGGGAAAGTAGTTTGGACATGTCCAGAGGAGGGACAGTAGTTTGGACATGTCCAGAGGAGGGACAGTGATTTGGAAATATCCAGAGGAGGGACAGTAGTTTGGACATGTCCAGAGGAGGGACAGTGGTTTTGACATGTCCAGAGGAGGGACAGTGATTAGGACATGTCCAGAGGAGAGACAGTGAATTGGACATGTCCAGAGGAGGGACAGTGATTTGGACATGTCCAGAGGAGAGACAGTGGTTTGGACATGTCCAGAGGAGGGACAGTGGTTTGGACATGTCCAGAGGAGGGACAGTGGTTTGGACATGTCCAGAGGAGGGACAGTGATTTGGACATGTCCAGAGGAGGGACAGTGGTTTGGACATGTCCAGAGGAGGGACAGTGGTTTGGACATGTCCAGAGGAGAGACAGTGATTTGGACATGTCCAGAGGAGGGACAGTGGTTTGGACATGTCCAGAGGAGGGACAGTGGTTTGGACATGTCCAGAGGAGGGACAGTGTTTGGACATGTCCAGAGGAGGGACAGTGGTTTGGACATGTCCAGAGGAGGGACAGTGGTTTGGACATGTCCAGAGGAGAGACAATGATTTGGACGTGTCCAGAGGAGGGACAGTGGTTCGGACATATCCAGAGGAGGGACAGTAGTTTGGACATGTCCAGAGGAGGGACAGTGATTTGGAAATATCCAGAGGAGGTACAATAGTTTGGACATGTCCAGAGGAGGGACAGTAGTTTGGACATGTCCAGAGGAGGGACAGTGATTTGGAAATATCCAGAGGAAGGACAGTAGTTTGGACATATCCAAAGGAGGGACAGTGGTTTGGAAATGTCCAGAGGAGGGACAGGGATTTGGACATGTCCAGAGGAGGGACAGTGATTTAGAAATATCCGAAGGAGGGACAGTAGTTTGGACATGTCCAGAGGAAGGACAGTGGTTTGGACATGTCCAGAGGAGGGACAGTGATTTGGAAATATCCAGAGGAGGGACAGTAGTTTGGACATGTCCAGAGGAGGGACAGTGGTTTGGACATGTCCAGAGGAGGGACAGTGATTTGGACATGTCCAGAGGAGGGACAGTAGTTTGGACATGTCCAGAGGAGGGACAGTGGTTTGGACATGTCCAGAGGAGGGACAGTGATTTGACATGTCCAGAGGAGGGACAGTAGTTTGGACATGTCCAGAGGAGGGACAGTACTTTGGACATGTCCAGAGGAGGGACAGTGATTTGGAAATATCCAGGGGAGGGAAATTAGTTTGGACATGTCCAAAGGAGGGACAGTGGTTTGGACATGTCCAGAGGAGGGACAGGGATTTGGACATGTCCAGAGGCGTGACAGTGATTTTGAAATATCCAGAGGAGGGACAGTAGTTTGGACATGTCCAGAGGAGGGACAGTGGTTTGGACATGTCCAGAGGAGGGACAGTGATTTGGAAATATCCAGAGGAGAGACAATGATTTGGACATGTCCAGAGGAGGGACAGTGGTTCGGACATATCCAGAGGAGGGACAGTAGTTTGGACATGTCCAGAGGAGGGACAGTAGTTTGGACATGTCCAGAGGAGGGACAGTAGTTTGGACATGTCCAGAGGAGGGACAGTGGTTTGGACATGTCCAGAGGAGGGACAGTGGTTTGGACATCTCCAGAGGAGGGACAGTGGTTTGGACATGTCCAGAGGAGGGACAGTGGTTTGGACATGTCCAGAGGTGGGACAGTAGTTTGGACATGTCCAGAGGAGGGACAGTAGTTTGGACATTTCCAGAGGAGGGACAGTAGTTTGGACATGTCCAGAGGAGGGACAGTGATTTGGAAATATCCAGAGGAGGGAAATTAGTTTGGACATGTCCAAAGGAGGGACAGTGGTTTGGACATGTCCAGAGGAGGGACAGGGATTTGGACATGTCCAGAGGAGGGACAGTGATTTTGAAATATCCAGAGGAGGGACAGTTTGGACATGTCCAGAGGAGGGACAGTGATTTAGAAATATCCAGAGGAGGGAAAGTAGTTTGGACATGTCCAGAGGAGGGACAGTAGTTTGGACATGTCCAGAGGAGGGACAGTGATTTGGAAATATCCAGAGGAGGGACAGTAGTTTGGACATGTCCAGAGGAGGGACAGTGGTTTTGACATGTCCAGAGGAGGGACAGTGATTAGGACATGTCCAGAGGAGAGACAGTGAATTGGACATGTCCAGAGGAGGGACAGTGATTTGGACATGTCCAGAGGAGGGACAGTGGTTTGGACATGTCCAGAGGAGGGACATTAGTTTGGACATGTCCAGAGGAGGGACAGTGGTTTGGACATGTCCAGAGGAGGGATATTGGTTTGGACATGTCCAGAGGAGGGACAGTGATTTTGAAATATCCAGAGGAGGGACAGTTTTGACATGTGCAGAGGAGGGACAGTGATTTAGAAATATCCAGAGGAGGGAAAGTAGTTTGGACATGTCCAGAGGAGGGACAGTAGTTTGGACATGTCCAGAGGAGGGACAGTGATTTGGAAATATCCAGAGGAGGGACAGTGGTTTGGACATGTCCAGAGGAGGGACAGTGATTTGGACATGTCCAGAGGAGGGACAGTTTGGACATGTCCAGAGGAGAGACAGTGGTTTGGAGATGTCCAGAGGAGGGACAGTGGTTTTGACATGTCCAGAGGAGGGACAGTGGTTTGGACATGTCCAGAGGAGAGACAATGATTTGGACGTGTCCAGAGGAGGGACAGTGGTTCGGACATATCCAGAGGAGGGACAGTAGTTTGGACATGTCCAGAGGAGGGACAGTGATTTGGAAATATCCAGAGGAGGTACAATAGTTTGGACATGTCCAGAGGAGGGACAGTAGTTTGGACATGTCCAGAGGAGGGACAGTGATTTGGAAATATCCAGAGGAAGGACAGTAGTTTGGACATATCCAAAGGAGGGACAGTGGTTTGGAAATGTCCAGAGGAGGGACAGGGATTTGGACATGTCCAGAGGAGGGACAGTGATTTAGAAATATCCGAAGGAGGGACAGTAGTTTGGACATGTCCAGAGGAAGGACAGTGGTTTGGACATGTCCAGAGGAGGGACAGTGATTTGGAAATATCCAGAGGAGGGACAGTAGTTTGGACATGTCCAGAGGAGGGACAGTGGTTTGGACATATCCAGAGGAGGGACAGTGATTTGGAAATATCCAGAGGAGGGACAGTAGTTTGGACATGTCCAGAGGAGGGACAGTGGTTTGGACATGTCCAGAGGAGGGACAGTGATTTGGACATGTCCAGAGGAGGGACAGTGGTTTGGACATGTCCAGAGGAGGGACAGTGGTTTGGACATGTCCAGAGGAGGGACAGTGGTTTGGACATGTCCAGAGGAGGGACAGTGGTTTGGACATGTCCAGAGGAGGGACAGTGGTTTGGACATGTCCAGAGGAGGGACAGTGGTTTGGACATGTCCAGAGGAGGGACAGTGGTTTGGACATGTCCAGAGGAGGGACAGTGGTTTGGACATGTCCAGAGGAGGGACAGTGGTTTGGACATGTCCAGAGGAGGGACAGTAGTTTGGACATGTCCAGAGGAGGGACAGTAGTTTGGACATGTCCAGAGGAGGGACAGTAGTTTGGACATGTCCAGAGGAGGGACAGTAGTTTGGACATGTCCAGAGGAGGGACAGTGATTTGGAAATATCCAGAGGAGGGACAGTGGTTTGGACATGTCCAGAGTAGGGACAGTGATTTGGACATGTCCAGAGGAGAGATAGTGAATTGGACATGTCCAGAGGAGGGACATTGATTTGGACATGTCCAGAGGAGAGACAGTGGTATGGACATGTCCAGAGGAGGGACAGTGGTTTGGACATATCCAGAGGAGAGACAGTGATTTGGACATGTCCAGAGGAGGTACAGTAGTTTGGACATGTCCAGATGAGGGACAGTGATTTGGAAATATCCAGAGGAGGGAAATTAGTTTGGACATGTCCAAAGGAGGGACAGTGGTTTGGACATGTCCAGAGGAGGGACAGGGATTTGGACATGTCCAGAGGAGGGACAGTGATTTTGAAATATCCAGAGGAGGGACAGTTTGGACATGTCCAGAGGAGGGACAGTAGTTTTGACATGTGCAGAGGAGGGACAGTGATTTGGAAATATCCAGAGGAGGGACAGTAGTTTGGACATGTCCAGAGGAGGGACAGTGGTTTTGACATGTCCAGAGGAGGGACAGTGATTAGGACATGTCCAGAGGAGAGACAGTGAATTGGACATGTCCAGAGGAGGGACAGTGATTTGGACATGTCCAGAGGAGAGACAGTGGTTTGGAGA
>JBBPBX010005775.1:36297-70789 GCA_038048925.1 Garcialebias charrua | reverse complement strand
AATAATTTTTTTAACCTTTTATTAAACCAGTCAATTTTTGAACACTTCTCATGGTACATTCCTTCAGTTTTTTTACCCAATAGTCCATGGGTTTTTTGAAATCCGAAAATGCCCTGGCCACCCAACCATAGAAGGGACCATTGGTCGTGGGGCTCCCGTGGAAACAACTTGGAAACCCTACATCACCGCAGGGGCCCAGAAGATTCAGAGTGGGGACGGGATCATGGCTCACAGCGTGGACATCGAGGTACGACACCAGATGATTGGCCTCCACCTCAGAGGGAGCCCACGTATGCGGAGGTGGCCGGAAATGACTGCCACGGGACATGGACGCGGGATGCACGTCGTGGGGCAGCACGACTTGGACCTCCGGTCTGGGACCGTGTGGAGACCCGGGAATCCACTCTCCATTGGGGACCAATAGCCCAATGGCATCGAACCAATAACCATCACTTCGATCCTCACCCCCCTCAGTACAACAACAGGAGGGTTGAGAGACCTGTCAATCAGCAACAACACCAAGACCGTGGGGAGCCCATCACAGGCAGAGGTACCGACTCAAGAGGTACACGTAAGGATGAACAGAGACCCCGTGAACCTGAGCCCCCTGACCCAGCCTTCAGTTCCAGGGTTAGGCTGCTCTTTAAACTTATTAAGGCAATACATCACTTAAAGAATATCACATCTGGAGTGCCGCCTTCTCTGATGAGACTCAAAGTTCATCTGGCAGAGGTCATCAAACCAGCCATGAACTGCCCTAAAACGCAGGATTGGATTTGGGCCAACGCAGAAAATTGGTCATATACCACGGCGGTGGTTCTGAGGGACCATTATGAAGAGATCATTCACAATATTCAAACGGAACTGACTGGAGAATTTGAGGGCAATATTTGGGCTCCGTTTGAAATTGCAGTGAAATGGTCCAAGAGGAACTTGGGCAGACGGCTACTCCAGACTACTTTGAATCAAGCAGAGAATCTGCTGATAGAGGGCTTCTCATCTGACCCTCCCACTGACCTGCCCGAGCCACCAGGAAGACTGGGCCAGCGATCCGGGGTGACGAGGTCCCCATCATCTCGACCTCGGGACTGCACGGGCCCACAACCAGTAACCCGTGGATGGTCCCCTAACCACTCTTCGCCAATTCCTGGTTGTTCGACTGCTTTTCCAGTACCACCACCACCACTGAGGGGACCATCAATAAACAAACCAGAGGGAACAAGAGGCACGGTACCAGCGAACTTGCTGATGAAGGAATTCTCGGACCCCCATGGTCCTCCAATACCAGGAGACCAGCGACCCAGAGGGTTGGGGCACTCTTCACCGGCTCCTGTCGGCCCTTCTGACTTTCCCTTACCACCCCAGCTACAGAGCGGTTCGTCACCTAATCCAACCAGAGGAACAAGAGTTTTTACACCACTTCCCCAACGTCCACAGAATCAGAACAAAACCTATTGTGGGGAAACTGCAGGAGGAGACCCTGGCCTGAGACCCCCGGTCCCGACTGCAGCCCAGGTGCCCCCCCTGTTGCCCACCCAGGGGGATGAGAACGCAACCTTGGGATCAGCACCCCCTCTAAAGGACCGGATGGAAGAGGTCACGGACGAAGAGATCGTGGAGATCTCTCTGGAGAGGGACCTAAGGAATCCTCCTACTACATCAGACCTGTTGGGAGACCTTTCTGCGGGATCAGAGGCCAGCAGGTCCAGCACTGAATTTCTGGATCTGGTTTGTGCTGCCTACTTGGAGGACCAGAGAGCAAGAGCGGGACCTGCTACACCAGGACTGAAAGAAGCACCTCTGACCTCACCGCGAAGACTAAGATCTACGGTCACAGGCACCACTGCCCCTGCAGAGACCCCCTTGGGAGGTCCAGCACCCCATAAGGGTAAACAACAGATGGGAAGGCCGGCAACTATAGCGGGCCCTACAGCCCCTCCAGAGACCCAGTTGGTGGACTCGGCCCCCCACAGGGGTAAACAACAGGTGGGAGGGACCAAAGTTACAGCAGGTACTGGGACCCCTCTGGAGACCCCCTTGGGGGGCCCGGACCCTCAGAGGGGTAAACAACAGATGGGAGGGATGAAAGTCAATAAAAAAGTAAATTAAAAGTCCCCCTTAGTCGAATTACACGGGTGGGGGCTAATAATGTGATGAATTTGTCTAGGAGTTTTGTATTATCAGAGGCTCAGTCCTCTCTGTTAAACAAGGGGCTCTCATTTGTTCCTTTTGTGGAGATGGAGAACTGCAATAGGCTGCAAACTAGATACGATGTACAAAGATACCACAGAAGTCTAAAATTAAGTTGTTTTTTTAAAGGGAAAAGTCTGAAATGTCCCCAGCCATTTACATTGACTTCAGATTGGACCCCAGCTAACAGTAGTGTGCATCCTAAGGTTACTAAATTGATTGAAAAGGAATTGCATTTTATGGACCACAGGTTTAGACCAGTTGGGGGCCACCTCAATCTATCAGAGGGAGAAAGGCTGGCCCTGAAGGAATTAGCAAACAACAACAACATAGTTATCAAACCAGCCGATAAAGGAAGTGCGGTGGTTATTATGGATAAGGAACAATATATTTGGGAAGCTGATAGGCAACTTAATAACGAGACCTATTATAAAAAACTAGACCAACCCATCTTCCCAGCAACGATTCCCCTGGTTGAAAATATTATTAACAAATTATTTTATAACAATTTCATCGATGATAAACAAAGACATTATCTCCTGGGAGGTTTTGAACCAAGACCGAGGCTTTTTTATCTTCTGCCTAAAATCCACAAGGAGAGAGATAAATGGTCTAAAATTCATCAGGTCCCTCCCGGGAGACCAATAGTTTCTGACTGCAGCAGTGAAACATATCGGACTGCAGAATACATTGACCACTTCCTAAATCCTTTATCCAATAAACATGATAGCTATATTAAGGATACATACGATTTTATCCATAAAATCACAAACTTGCAGTTGCCAGACGAGGCTTTGCTCTTCACCATGGACGTTGATAACCTCTATACGAATATAGACACCTCTGAGGGCCTGCGAGTGATACAAGAAACCTTTAGACAGTTCCCAGATGCCGATAGACCGAGTAGAGAATTATTGCAGTTGTTGGAATTGAATTTAACAAAGAATGATTTTGAATTTAATGGCAAGTATTATTTACAGGTGAAAGGCACGGCTATGGGCAAGAAGTTTGCCCCAGCCTACGCCAACCTGTTTATGGCCAGTTGGGAGAGGACGGCCCTGGACAAATGTGTAAAAAAACCATCACATTATTTCAGATTTTTGGACGACATTTGGGGTGTGTGGCCACACTCCTTAGAGGATTTTGAGTTTTTTTTACAAACCTTAAATACACACAATCCGTCCATCACCCTGAAAGCGACCAAGAGTTTTACATCTGTAGACTTCTTGGATACGACTACATATAAGGGCCGTCGTTTCCCAACTCAACATAAACTGGACATCAGAGTATTTTTTAAACCAACTGATACACACGCTCTGTTATATAAATCTAGTTTCCACCCTAAACATACTTTTGGGGGGATTATAAAATCGCAATTGCTTAGGTTCAGAAGAATTTGTACACAACAAACTGATTTCATGCAGGCTACTAAAATCCTTTTTGCAGTTTTATCCACCAGGGGGTATTCACGCTCCTTTTTGAGGAGATGTTTTAAGGAGTTTGAACTAGTCAGACCTCATCAGGATACCCCTCTGCTACCTCTGGTTCTAACCTACTCGGATTCGGCATCGGGACTGGCTGGAATGATTAAAAATAATTTTAAAAATCTACAGACAGAAAATCAACTTCTCCCAAATCACAGAATGATTACTGCCTATAGAAGAAATAAAAATTTGAAAGATTATTTGGTCCATGCAAAACTCAAACCTGATATAAAACCCAGTAATACTTGCCTTAAACAAAACAGGTGGGTTCAAAATAGATGGAACAAGACTGTTCATAAGACAGACAGCAGGGGACATCTTTATTCTAAAAACTGCATATTTCTCATTTCATGTCAATTTTGCAAGAAACAATATGTGGGGGATTCTGATAAAGCATTCCGGACCACATTATCTCACATTCAATTTAAGGTGCAAACACGATCAACGTTGGACTCCCTCCTTATTAAACATTTTATTTTGCATGGTTGGGAATCGGCTAGAGTCACTGTCCTACAGAGTAATATTTACTGGACAAGATCCCAGAGACTGGCAGCCTTAAATAAGTGGATACATAACCTAAACACAGAGACTCCACTGGGCCTCAATAGTATTTAGGAGCAACTGGATGGGTCGGGTCGGGGCCCTACTAATATACACCTCACCTATACCCTACCCTAAACTTAACCCTCCCTCTTCTATTGCTTTTAATTATTTATTCAATTTATAGGGTCAAACATAATTTATTGACCCATGTGGCAATCTGGGCCTGTTTCCAACCAGGCCCTTTCAGATGTTGAGCAGCAGAGATGGACCGTGCATATTTCTGTCACCTTGGGGGCAGAACGCTCAGTTTCTGTTCTAAACATCGTCAGTGGTTATGCTCCACAGGTTGGATGTGATGGAGAGGAGAAAGATACATTTTGGAAAGATCTTGCTGAAGTGATAGAGAGTATTCCATCCATCCATCTATCCATCCATTTTCTTCCGCTTATCCGGGGTCGGGTCGCGGGGGTAGTAGCCTAAGTAGGGAGGCCCAGACTTCCCTCTCCCCAGCCACTTGGAGCAGCTCCTCTGGGGGAATCCCAAGGCGTTCCCAGGCCAGCCGAGAAACATAGTCCCTCCAGCGTGTCCTGGGTCTTCCTCTGGGTCTCCTCCCGGTGGGACATGCCCGGAACACCTCACCAGGGAGGCGTCCAGGAGGCATCCTAACCAGATGCCCGAGCCACCTCAACTGGCTCCTCTCGATGTGGAGAAGCAGCGGCTCTACTCCGAGTCCCTCCCGGATGACTGAGCTTCTCACCCTATCTCTAAGGGAGAGTCCAGACACCCTGCGGAGAAAACTCATTTCAGCCGCTTGTATCCGAGATCTCGTTCTTTCGGTCATAACCCAGAGCTCATGACCATAGATGAGGGTGGGAACGTAGATCGATCGGTAAATTGAGAGCTTTGCCTTTTGACTCAGCTCTCTCTTCACCACGACAGACGTACACCCGCTTCACTGCGGACGCTGCACCTATCCGCCTATCGATCTCACGCTCCAGTTTTCCCTCATTCGTGAACAAGACCCCGAGATACTTAAACTCCTCCACTTGGGGCAGGACCTCCTCCCCGACCCGGAGAAGGCATGCTACCCTTTTCCGGCTCAAGACCATGGCCTCGGATTTGGAGGAACTGATCCTCATCCCGGCCGCATCACATTCAGCTGCAAACCGCTCCAGCGAAAGCTGTAGATCACGATCTGATGAAGCCAATAGGACCACATCATCTGCAAAAAACAGAGAAGCGATTCTAAGGCCACCAAAACGGATCCTCTCAACACCTTGGCTGCGCCTAGAAATTCTGTCCATAAAAGTTATGAACAGAATCGGTGACAAAGGGCAACCTTGGCGGAGTCCAACTCTCACCGGAAACGAGCCTGACTTACTGCCAGCGATGCGGACCATGCTCTGACACCGGTCGTACAGGGACCTAACAGCCCATATCAAAGGGCCTGGTACCCCATACTCCCGGAGTACCCCCCACAGAACCCCCCGAGGGACGCGGTCGAATGCCTTCTCCAAGTCCACAAAGCACATGTAAACTGGTTGGGCAAACTCCCACGCACCCTCCAGGACCCTGCTGAGGGTGTAGAGCTGGTCTAGTGTTCCACGACCAGGACGAAAACCACACTGCTCCTCCTGAATCCGAGGTTCGACTATCCGACGGACCCTCCTCTCCAGAACCCCTGAATAGACCTTACCAGGGAGGCTTAAGAGTGTGATCCCCCTATAGTTGGAACACACCCTACGGTCCCCCTTTTTGAATAGGGGAACCACCACCCCAGTCTGCCAATCCAAGGGAACTGCCCCCGATGTCCACGCGATATTGCAGAGTCGCGTAAGCCAACACAACCCCACAACATCCAGAGCCCTAAGGAACTCAGGACGAATCTCATCCACCCCCGGAGCCCTGCCACCACGGAGCTTTTTAACCACCTTGGCGACCTCAGCACCAGAGATTGGAGAGCCCGACCCAAAATCCCCAGGCTCCGCTTCCTCAGTGGAAGACGTGCCAGTAGGATTGAGGAGGTCTTCGAAGTATTCCGCCCACCGACTCACAACATCCCGAGTTGAGGTCAACAGCACGCCATCCCCACCATAAATGGTGTTGGTCGCGTACCGCTTTCCCCCCCTGAGACGCCGGATGGTGGACCAGAATCGCCTCGAAGCCGTACGGAAGTCATTCTCCATGGCCTCTCCAAACTCCTCCCATGCCCGAGTTTTTGCCTCAGCAACCACCCGAGCCGCATGCCGCTTGGACTACCGGTACCTATCTGCTGCTTCCGGGGTCCCACAGGCCAAAAAGTCCCAATAGGACTCCTTCTTCAGCTTGACAGCATCCCTCATCGCCAGTGTCCACCACCGGGTTCGAGGGTTGCCACCACGACAGGTACCAACAACCTTGCGGCCACAACTCCGATAAGCCTCCGATAAGAGAGTATTCCCAGTGAGGAAAAAGTGGTGATTGGAACAGACCTAAATAGACAAGTTGTTGAAGGAAACAGAGGGGCAAGGAAGTGATGGGTAGGTTTGGTGTCAAGAAAATAAACCAGGAAGGTCAGATGGTGGTGGATTTTGCCAAGAGAATGGACTTGGCTATAGACAATACCTATTTCAAAAGCGGGAGGAACATAGAGTGACCTAAGGTGCGTTTACATGGACATAAGTAATCAGATCAAATGGCCGATCGGATCAAAAGTGTGTCATGTAAACATCCCGTTCGGATCATTTTTTGTGTATTCGGCGTGATCCGACCTAATTTGTGATCAGTTCGAAACAGGTGGTTTACACCGATCCGTTACCCGTTCGGTGTGCATGTAAACACTTGATCTGTTCCGTTTATCAAACTGTCCTGACTGCGCATGTGCGCTGCGCACCCCCCCCCCCCCACCCCACCCCTCGTGTTTCCTTCTCCGCCTGGCTAGTGGGTAGATGCTAACGCATGGTGGGGAAGCAAAACTGGTCGGTGAGCGATGCAACATTTCTAATGGAAACATTAAAATGGCTCAAAAATTATCGAACACCTTGACCGAACGTGTAGGAACACGGAGTTATTTAAACAAGTACGTGAAAAGCTGGAAGAAGCTGGAGATCGCTGGAAGTGCTTGAAAGCTAAGTGCTACAAAGCTAAAAACAACAATGGGAGAAGTACGACCCCACCACTTTTTCATTTTACGTGTTGATGGACAAACTGATGAGAGATCTGCCACTTGCCATCACAGCAGGCAGCGGTGTGGATCTTATGAGGAGAGGAATCTGAGGACTACAGCCCCGAAGCTAACCAGAGGAGCATAGCATCCTTTGTGGTAAGTTAGACTCTTCAAACCACTGTAGTGGACCTACCCAGGGTCAAACTAAGGTTTTTGAACTGTCCAGTGATGACCTTTACTGACCTCTCAGTAAAGCAAGACATTTACCACAAAATCATTCCATTAGTTGTAATCTGAGAATATAGTCATCAAAAGAGACTATTTCTATCTTTGATTTTATTCTAATGTAATCAAAAGAATAACTTTTGTCATTTTCATGATATATGTTATATGCTGTTATTCTTTAAATGTGAAACATCAATGTGTCATTTCTGCAAATGAAAAGGTGTCAAAGTTCAGCTAAAATGTCAAACTGACTCATACAGAAATTGTTTTTGTCGAGTTTCAGCTAAAACTCTCATCTAGCGTCTGAAAGTCTCTCACTCAGATACTTTTCCTAAACAATTTCCTTCTCTGCGCTGAATTTCACCTTGAATAGTGATAACAAGTGGACCAATGAAAAAGAGACAAGCCTCACTCCTCTCTTTGATCCTTTTTAAGTTCTAAGCTGTTGCTGGAACGGCAGAGTTTCTGGGAGCTTCAAAGACATGAAGACGTCCCAAAGAGCTGAATGAATGCCTGTCACCCGCCAAGGACAGTCATTCGGCTAAGGACTAAATAACAGGCTGTTATGAGTCCACTTCGAACGAGCGCAAGCTCAAAACTTTGTTTATTCCTTCCTGGAATAAGTTTATCTTGAAGTCAGAGGCCAGGAGCTGACATATTCTCTGATGACCAAGCGGAAACCAGGAGACGTTGAAACGTAAACTAGAACCAGTTTTGGACGTGCTGGGACTAAAGGACTCTGCGCATCTGAAGGCTGGTGTCATTTCTTTATCAGACTCGTCGAAAGGTAAAGAGCTGTTTACAAACGTACCTGGATTTTAGCAGAAGTCGGATGGAAGTGTCACTTTTGGTATCATGCTCAAGATAATTTCCTTTAAACCATCTCCCATCTTCCTCCTATCTTTTTCCCTCAATTCTAAGCTGGAAACTATTTTAAGCTAAAGAGCCCACAGACTAAATATGTTCAACATCCAGTATTGAAGTCTGTTGTGTTAAATTTAAGTGTGCTGACGTATTAAATTGAAAGAAAGTGAAATCATGTCAATCAAGTGTAATGGTGTTAATTTAGTTGATTTATTTTAAATAAATGGTAGTGTCGCCTGGCATACCAACTAGGTTAACGTCTCTGTCACTTAATGGCTTTGTTTATTTATCCATCATAAAGATCACAGAAATATTGGGTAAACTGAAAAAGAAAAGAATCCGTGAAATTACTATTCAATCTGAATAAGTAGATTAATTAAGGATAAAGAGGTCAGCTTAATACTGACCCCTGTTAAAATCCTTTAGTTACATCTGGGTGGCACTATATGTGTTTAAAGACACAATATATGGTCTCCCTCATGTTTCCTTCATCTGGTGGCCGTACGAGTTTTTCTGAAAGTTTATTGATAAATCTGTGATCTCTCATGAACTTGAAACGTTATGTTGGCATGATTGTTCCAATTTTTGGACTCTGAAGGTGATAATTTTTGGCTGGGGTGTTCAAGACAGGCAGATTCTGCATGTTTTTATCATTTGAAGCTGAGAGATTGTTATTGTTCAACTCATTAACACGCTGTGGGAAGCTTTTAGGTGAAGTTGTCAGCCCGTGGTCTGTGGGGGGGTTCTGGTTCCGTTCGGCCCAGTTCACGCACAGACTCCGGTACAAAGCTTTGTTGACCGCCGAGTCAAACTGCCTGAAAAGCTGTTAACATCTACAAGATTGCTGTGTGTGGTATTTTTGCATGTTAGAGCAGGTCGAAAAAGCATATTACTGTTAGAACGTTGTCGGCTGGGTTCTGTCAGACCCGTTTCCTGCTCCATTAAAAAGTGGACCGGAACCGACCTTAAGTGGCTCCGAGCGAGTCCGTGTTTGTTCTGCAGCTGCAGTGCTGGGTTACTAAACGTAGCTAAGTCGTGCCTGTTTTAATTGTGATTGCCACGTTTCAGAATTTTGGGAAGTTAATTTGAAGCGTTTGAGTTGTTTTAAGGGTCTGTAAAGTTGCTTTCTGTTGTGCTAAGGTAAAGTTAAAGGCGACGTGTCCGACACGTCACGTTTGTTTATGAGCTGAGCTGTGATTGGATAAACGAGAGCTGTGAGCTGTCAATCACTCGTGGCGAGCGCTGATTCGCTGTAGTGGGAACGCACGCCGTTGCGACCAACCCACTTTGTCGTCATTTCCGGCACTGCCGTGGTCGAAGGTAAGAAAACTTCATTCACCATGAACGCTTGGGAATGAACTACAAACGCTGTGATTGATTGGTTGACGTCACGTATCTGTTTAGCGAGCTCCGCCTCGCTCAACGGAAGCTGGTGACGCGCTGCGTCGACCCGCCTACTTGTGTCGTCATTTCCAGGTGCACTTCGGGTGACAAGCAGTTCACACACTCACAGGACAAACGGAGATTTCACTGAGAGTTTAAACACTCATTTAAAGCCATCTAAACTGTCTAACAACATAAATTTGTCTCTGACAAGAACGCGGTTCGAGCGTTTATCACTGACACACTAGAAACTAACTCTGAAAAGGTTGTTTTTAGTTTAAATACTGAATAACATTAAGACTCGAAGCTGCCCCCTGTTGGTTAAAAGACGTTGACAGATGAGTTTTCTCAAAAACATCATAAAAAAGTCAGCATTTTTATGGTGAATTACCAGCTTTTAAATTTGTTCTGTACACAAACAATAGCTCCTGTTTATTTTAAATAAAATATTTAGAATAACAGAGGTACAGACAAACATTTTTGCTTATTTTAAATACAAAAGAATTTAAAATAACAAACAGATAACTGAAAATTTTTTTCCTTTCTCTTCCTTTTCTCTGACACATCACCTTCCACAGTTATCCTGTGCACATTTAAACTTTTCCTGTTTATTTCAAATAGTGAAAAGTTTAGAATAACGAATACAGAGCATCTTTTATTTTGATTTTCACTGAAATTCCAGATAAAAGATGGCAGGCGCAGAGGGTGAGACCCCTAACACCACTGATACGGGGCAGCCTGTGCCAACTGAAGGCCACGACCCGACCAAAGCAGATTGGATCGAACATGCCTTATTTTCACTCACAGGGTCCATCACAAACTATCATGAAGAGACACAGTTGATGGAGGAAGCAGATGTGGACAGAGCATTAAAAACTGTAACAGCTGGAACCACAACGGCTGAAAAGAAAGCAGACAGAGATAAACGTTTGGCTAAATTAAGCCTTCTGTTAAAGGCCAAGCTAGACTTTGAAACTGCTGTACGCCGGGCTGTCTCTACATCATGTTTAACAGCACAAATGGAGGTTGCCACTTTACAGCAGGAGGTAAAGAGTTTAACACAGTCGAGTATTGGCAGCGCTGAACAAACGCGTAGTCTCTACGAAGAATGCAGAGTGTTAAAAAGGGATTTTGACCAATCACAAGATGATTTGGAAAAATGTGTGGTGGAGAAGGATAAGTATTACCATCAATACAAGTCGCTTCAGGCGGATTGTGAAAAGAAAAAGAAATATGGGTCCCAAGGAGACTCATATGAAAAAGGGTGGTCCCAGAGGGGACCCCCGAGCAATGCGCCAGCTCCTGCACCTCAAACTGAACAGTCTGGGGCGAGGAAAAACCCACAGAAGTTCCAGAAAAAAGGCCCTAAACCTCTGTCCTCAGAAGAGATGGAGAACATACGTCGGTTGTTAGAAAGTTTGAAAAAAACAAACAAGGAAAACAAACCTGGAGTAATGTGTAGCACTATCATTGATAGTGACTCAGAACACACAAATAACAGCAATGCCACAATTGCTGACAGTCACCAAGATACTGATGGTCAGGATGCTGACAATCAGGGTACAGACAGTCAACAAGACGTTGATTGTAACCATGACATCATTGTTACAGAGTCCGAGAGCCCCTCATCAGAAAAAGGGGGGGAAAGCTCACTCACCAAAGACAATGACTCGTCACAGACCGATCACTCAGACCCATGTGTGACTGCACTACCAGTACAGGTGAATGAAAATCACACAGACAATGGTAGACGTAACAAACGTCGGAAAAAACCTGATAGGTTCCTGTGTAACATTATCAGGAAGGGGCCCGCTAAGAAGGCTTACCTGTCAATCACTTTAGAAGGGGTCCTCACAGAAGAGGCCCTCCTGGATGGTGGGGCTGACATAACCATTATGTCTCCCACACTGTTGAAGGAGCTACGGATAGCCGCTAGCGGTGTTGACAGGGAAATACCCCTCAAAGAATGTGCTGTAGTATTGCAGGGACTCTCAGAGACGAGAACAACCCTAACAGCTATAGCCATGGTTCATATGCAGATTGGTGAAATGACGCTATACCACCCGGTACACGTGTCCGCCGTTGACTCATTCCCATTTTTGGTCGGCCAAGACTTTATAAACCGCTTCGACGCGATTATAGATTATGGCGATCAGACAATGTGGACCAGAGTGAGCCAACCACTGCCAATCGATATGCCTACACAAGGTGACACTGACTGTCTAACAGCAGGTACCGCGGAAGGCACAAAGGGATCCTCCAACGAGAGCACAATCCCGGTAAGTGAACCTTCAGCAACAGGTGAGGCAGAAAAGGCCCAACGAGAGAGCCTCCTCTGCGAGCTGAAACAGTCGGCACTCACTGAACACTACCTACCACAGGTAGTCAAAGGTGTTGAGATCCAAGGATCCCACACCGATGATGCTGTTCTGTCTCCTTGGACGGAGAAATCAGCGATCAGCCAAGCTTTCTATGGAACCTTGGTTAAAAAACAGTTGGGTCTAGAAATGAACAAAAAGGCTTTCCGCTTTTCGTTAGACCCCAACGATAAACAGGTAATGACCGCAAAAGGGATCATTGACCTGAAACTAATCTGGAACCAACGAGAACTGGATCACCCATTCCTCGTGGTCCCGAACTTACCACATGCAACCTACATAGGCTCCGACATTTTGGTAAGATTAGGTGTCCGAGTGGACATCAACAACAATGTACTGTGGTCACTAGACACAGCCACAAAGGAGTCTCCTGTGCTAACCACAGAGAACCTTATGGCTGGACAGACCATACCAGAGGTCTGCCAGATTGCTAACAGCCATAACACTGCGGTACCACCTCAGGTTATGAACAAGCCGGTGATGTGTCACATCATGAAAGGACAAGCTATTAGCACAAAACAGGCATACTTTCAACCATCTCCTATGTTTTTCAACTTAGGACTGTCCATGGAGGCCACATTCCAAGTGACCCTCGACTGCAGAACCACGACTGTTGCTATGTGCAACACAAGCACAGAAGAGGTACTGATCCCAAAGAACACACAGTTAGGATGGTTGATCTCTACTGATTTTCATGATTTTGAGCTAAGCATTCCATTTCTGGGAGGACTCCCAGAAAACTTGATCCCAAATCAACACACGGGGCAAGTCTTGTTCACGAAACCAACACAGGCCATAGCTCTTTTCTCCCCCACTGAGTCCGACCAGGACACTGTCCGCAGGTTCGGTTTCAACAAAGGAGACAGTCTATGCCCTCAAACTTACAGTGCACTACCTGTTGACAGGTTTTACGACACTGAAGGGGACTCACTGGAGCTCCCCAAAGAACAAGAACCCCTCTCAGTTGCTTCACAGATTGACCAGGTGGTCGCCCAAGCCGACGCCCTGAAAACTGATGAAGAAAGGGACAAACTTCGCAAAGTTCTTCTAAAATATGAGAAATCATTCTCAACTGACTCGATGGATTGTGGGTTGACCACGCTCCACACAGTGAGCATCCCAACCCCGCCTAATGCTCCCCCTGCATTTGTCAGACAGTACAAGATTCCTCTGGCAGCACATCAACCTATCAGAGAAATCATTAATGACCTGTTAGAAAAAGGTATCATCCGATACTGTAACAGCACTTACTCTGCGCCTTTATGGCCGGTGTTAAAACCAAATGGTAAGTGGAGACTCACTATAGACTACCGAAAGCTAAACAAACAAGTTCCCTTATCCAGATGGCCTATGACGCAACTCCAACAGGAACTGCCCAAGGTCACCAATGGTAAGTACTTTTCGACCCTCGACGTCGCCTCTGGTTTTTGGACCATCCCTGTGCGCGCCGAGGATCAGTACAAACTAGCTTTCACTTTTGGTGGCCGTCAATACACCTTTAACAGGTGTCCCTTTGGCTACGCTAACTCACCTGCAGAGTTCAACATCTTCTTGAACAAAGCATGTCCTGACGCCCACGAGCGTGGGACACTGATTTACGTGGACGATGTCCTTTTGAGGCAGCCAACACTGGACTCACATTTGGCTGAGATCGACCACGTTCTGAATCAACTAACAACTGCTGGTGCTAAGATATCACTGTCAAAATGCCAATGGTGCAGAACCAAGGTGGACTACGTTGGCCTACTTGTAGGTCCAGACGGAGTACAACCACAGCTGACTCGCACCCAAGGCCTCGACAATCTCAAAGTCCCCACCAATCTCAAAGAACTACAAAGTTTTCTGGGCGTGTGTAACTACTCGAACCAATTCATCGAAAACTATGCGGACCTTGCGAAACCACTGACTGAACTCCTTAAAAAAGACGTACCATTTGTTTGGACTGACAAACAGCAACAGGCAATGGACGCTCTTATAAACAGGATCAAGTCAGCCCCTTGTTTAGTCTACCCAGACTACAACAAAGAGTTTTACTTGGAAGTGGGCTTCTCAGCTCATTGCATAAGTGCAGGTCTGTACCAGATACACGACAGAGACAAACGTGTAGTAGCCTACGCCAGCAAAACGATGGCAGGCCCCGAGTTGAGATTCTCAGACTGTGAGAAAGCTTTACTGACCACAGTGTGGGCAGTTAAACATTTCTCCAGCTACATTGGTGGACAGAAAATCATTGTGGAAACACAACACCAGCCAGTGACTTTTCTTAACAGTGAACGCATCAGAGATGGTGTGGTGACAAACTCACGTGTTGCAACGTGGCTCATGGCGCTTCAAAGTTTTAACCTAGACATACGTTATGGTCAAAACAAGAAGTCTCATCTGGGGACGGACTTGGCAATCTGCCAGAAGTGTACACAAGATGTACCAGCCACCCAGCCGCCGGTTGAGGTAAAACCCCCAGTAACTGAAGACCCGAATCACCACTTCTTTGATGACAATATCTGCAAAGATATGACAACATTGTACGTGGATGGATCTTCATTCCTCCGCGACAAGATCTGCAGAGCAGGTGTTGGAGGGGTCCTCCTCCAAGACCAAGAGCAGATAACTTTCAGCTACAAATTAGGATCTCAGACTTCTCAGTACGCTGAGATTGCAGGAATCCTAATAGCTCTCCAGATGGTAGTAGAACGCTCCATCAAGACGCTAGTCATCTGCACTGACTCTAACTATGCTCGTTTGAGTTTCGCTTGTCACCTCGCTGTGTGGAAACAGAACGGTTTCCTAACAAGCGACAGAAAAGTGGTCAAACACAAAGAGCTTTTCATAGCGTGTGATCACTTGGTGACATCTCACGACTTACAGATCTACTGGAAGAAAGTTCCAGGACATTCTAGAGTCCCAGGCGATGACAAGTACTACAATGACATTGCAGATTCCTTAGCCAAAGAAGGAGCCGACGAAGGTCCTCTATGGTCCTTCGACCCCTCCTGGTTAATCAAGACTCTGCCAACACAACCTTCAGTCAGAGTTATGGCAGTCACACGTGCACAGGCCGCAGCCAGACCTGCTGACAACGCAGTCTCTGTACGACCTGCACTGACTGACCCAGACATCATCCAACTACAGAAGTCGGATCCTGCTATCAACTCCATGATACTGTACCTGACTGATCCGAACAAAAATAGTCCGTCTAAAGACGACCTGGATTCCGATGAAGCCTTTTCTCCGGAGCCTCCTCTTCTGCACTTTGCTGCTGCTGTGTGACGTTTCTCAGGCCACATACCTCAGAGCTGGAGATCCTCATCTTGTAACGGCACAAAGTTATGCTCAGAGCAGAAACAACGGGCGACCGCCTTTCAGGACCCTGAATCCAACAGGTGTGTATCTCAAAACCCTCTGTTGGTTCTCAAAGTTGTAGGCTGCTTCTCTTGTAGTGAGACAAAACTTTAGAGTTTTCATTTTAATGCTGCCAACACTTCACTGCTTTCCTCTAACACTATTTTCTTTTTTCTTCTTATAGCTGTAGAGTGTAGTATGTTGAGTTGTAAATAAGCACAAAATAATTAACGATAATCCTATAATAAAGCTGTTTATACTTATAATAAAACATTTATATTTCAAGTCCATCGCTGGGAAAAAAATAACTTTACTGCCACAAAGTTTCAGCTTAGCACAAATCCCGAACAGACCCAAAACTATAAATGAGGAAAAGTAATCTGCCTATGTTTTACTTTTGGACAACTTTTTAGGCAGGGGCACCACCAAAGGGGAACCAGGGAGGGCAATGGCCACGGAAAAAAAAAAAAAGGTGGCCCCTGTTGGCCAGTTTTATCCTCTTATTTACATGGTGTGCATTTTTAATTTATTTCAGCTGTTTAGGATTAGTAACCCCATAAACCCTCAAATATATTTTTTGAACTAGGAGTTAAAAATACAAATATAGTTTTTATTTGAATTGAAAAAAAGAAGAAGTGTAGTCCCACTGAATAAGCACAACTGGTCTAAGACCAGTTTCCTCAACATTAAAAATGCACAGATTCAGGAGGTTATCCTTTTTTTTTATTTATTTTTTTTATGTAAAGTATCTGTATAGTTTTTAGCATTTTTAGATAGACACTTTCTAGAGAGACACTAACAGCCGGAAACAAATTCCTTGTGTGTGTCAACATACTTGGCCAATAAACCTGATTCTGATTCTGATATATATTTCTTATTAATATAGATTTAGGAGAGGACAAGCTTCTATTAAGTTTAGTGACGGTGCTTTTTCAATAAGTAATTTAAACTGTAAATTAAACCGTTTTAGGCACTTAATACCTTTTTAATGTTGTTCAGTATGATTAGGATTTTCTGCTGTTTTGTGGCTCAACTTATTAAAAAATAATAAAGTATGACTACTGACAGTATGACAGGCACACCATTTCCCTCCTAAATGCAGGCAAGTAAATGTCTAGGCGAGTGGTTCCCAACACTGGTCCTTGAGGAACACCATTCTGCACGTTTTAGCCGTTTCCCTGCTTTGACGCACCTGATTTGAATGATTTGGTGATTAACAGGCTTAGGCAGGTAATTGAATCATGTGTGTTGGAGCAAGGAAACAGCTGCAGGGTGGTGTTCCTGCAGGGACTAGGGTTGGGAACCATTGGTATGCTACTGACATTTGTATTTTTACGTCAGCTTTTCAAACAATGCATGACAGACTCTAAACTTGGGAGAGAGGTGGGGGTTCACGAGCCTCATTTCAGCGCCGCAAGACTTCAACTAATCCTTTG
The DNA here is from genome assembly GCA_038048925.1 of Garcialebias charrua. Lineage (NCBI taxonomy): Eukaryota > Metazoa > Chordata > Actinopteri > Cyprinodontiformes > Rivulidae > Garcialebias > Garcialebias charrua. The sequence continues at coordinate 53,802 of JBBPBX010005775.1, read as the reverse complement.
TCTGTGCTGTAGAGAAAACGTATTTCTAATGTTTTACTAGCAATTTCTACAATGTCAACTTACACAAATTTCATGTTTACTTTCTATGAACCTACTAATGTTTTCTATCACTTCTCCTTTCCGGTGGGTCTGTAGATCCCAGAAGTGATTACACATATAGAGGAGGGTATCACTACCACTACCAGCCACCAAGGATGCACCTACCTGTACTGTATCGACCTCTATCTCCACCAGTGACTTACCACAGACCCGCAGTCCCCGTGCCACCCTATCACCACAGGTTCAATGGGCCAGTGGTGCCACATGCGCATCACATATACAAAGATCTATCTCCGCCAGTTGTCCATCCCTATCATAGGCTCAAAGGCCCATTCCCTTACAAAGTGAAAGGTCCATGCCCAACGAAGTCTAACTCAACACCGCCATTTGTTCTAGTCCCCCCTACCATCTTTCCGAAACGTCCAGAGCCAACAGTGGTGCTTAGTCTGCCAGCAACTACGGTGGCGACACTGACAGCCATTGTGACCGCTGGGCCACCAGCTCCTGGAATGCTACTGGTCAGTACCCAAAGCGGCTTCATCACCACCATCAGTCCTGTGGAGACAGGTAGAATATTACCAGTTGGGTTTGCTTTCCAATCCCAAAAAAATATATACGCTACTTGGTGTTTGTTTCACTTTTATGTTGGAAAAAAGACAGTAATGTGTAGAAAATACACAAGTTTGTCAAGAAAACCAGTGTCACAGATGACTGGTCAAAAACTAATGAGCAAAATTGGATCTCTAGAAAACTTCAGGAATAACTAATGTTATCAAACCAAAAGGTTAAAAACGGATCGGACTGCAGAGTACAGAGATTTAGGTTTGATGTGCATGTAAATAAAAACTGGGATCCTAACACTGTCTTCATGTTCAGGTGTGTCGTCACTTTTCAAGACCTGAACATCAAACATCCTTTTCATTCAGGAAAATGAGATGGGTAAAACTCCAAAATGATGCATCGTATGCCTTTTGGCATATAGCATCATTTTAGTGAAAACAAAACGTGCGGAGATGCACAGCAGTTTTGTTTTTGTTCCTATGGGAACACGTGTTGTGCATCTCAAAAGCTTTCATTGAGAAAATACAAGAGAAACTAGTTCAATGGACTCATTTGTGCCATGGTTTGGTTGATCATCAGAGACAGACGCTCAGTGCAGGAGCCGTCCTCTGGACCTGGTCTTCATCATCGACAGCTCTCGCAGCGTGCGCCCCGCAGAGTTCGAGAAGGTCAAAATATTCCTGGCTAACATGATCGACACCCTCGACGTGGGCCCAGACGCCACCAGAGTGGCCGTGGTCAACTACGCCAGCACGGTGAAGATAGAGTTCCTCCTCAAAAACCATCTCAACAAGCTCGAGTTGAAAAAAGCCGTCGCGCGAATCGACCCGTTGGCGACTGGCACCATGACCGGCCTCGCCATCAAGACGGCGATGAACGAAGCCTTCACCGAGCAGGCCGGAGCTCGGCCGCGCTCCAGAAACATCTCCAAGGTGGGCATCATCGTGACGGATGGAAGACCTCAAGACCAGGTAGAAGAAGTGTCGGCTGAAGCCCGAGCCTCGGGCGTCGAGATCTACGCCGTGGGCGTGGACCGCGCAGACATGAAGTCCCTGCAGCTGATGGCCAGCGTCCCTCTGGAGGACCACGTCTTCTACGTGGAGACCTACGGCGTCATCGAGAAGCTCACCTCCAAGTTCAGGGAAACCCTGTGCGGTAGGACAAAGAATGACCCCCGCCTCAGTGAGGGCACCTTCAGTCTACAGTGGGGGCTGACGCAGAATGAAGACATTTTACTAACTCATTGGTGAACTTTAACCTCTGAAACGAGGAAAATACAACAGCAGATGTTCTCAGCCCCCACGTGGACTGCAGGTGTCAGCACGAGAACGCACCACGTAAAGTTGAATCCCAAAACTTTTAGCATTGTTTAAAAAAAAAAAAAGTTTGATTTTCAGAGTCCTTATTACAGGTAGTCCTCAACTTACGACAGAGTTCCATTCCTACGGGGCGTCGTAAAGCAAATTTCGACATAGATCGGAACATACAAAAAAAAATTTATTAAAAAAAAGTTACCAAGCACTTAGCCTATCCTAACACAGTTTTTAAAGACGAAGGAGCAAGTTGAATCGTCTCCCTCCTCCCTAGCAGGCTCCATTCACATAAAGGGAGCTAGCTGGCTAACTAGCTTGCTGTACGTGGCCTACCTCCGTCCGTCCGTCCATCCAATATTTGTTTACGACGTAAAACCGCCGTCAGCTCGGTCCATCTGCCGCATTCCGTTGTAAAACTGCCGTCAACCTCTGTCCAGAGCGTTTAATCTCCGCCTGTACTGTACTGGTTCTGCCGCTCCGTCCAGAGCGGGTCTTTCTGTGCTTTTCCGCTGTCAAGCTACTGCTTCTGCCGTCAAAACCGGAAGGAAGTCGGAACTCGGCTTTCAAAATAAAAAAAATTCAAAACTTTTTATTTTTTTAATGGGAGTTGCGTGACATAACTGCGAAACGTCGTAAGTCGAGGACTACCTGTATTTCGAATGTGTTGTGTTGGATTATTTTGTACAGTAAAACCTCAGACAACCCAATTCAGATTAATGCAATAAGACCATGTGATCAAAGACTGATCATATTCTGAATTTCAAAAATCCACGCGCACATTGACACGTGTGTGGATAAAAACGTCAGTAATAAGAAATTTGCTTATTTGAGCGACAAATCTTCAAGGGAATCCATCACTGGTTGACAGCTGAGGTTTTGCTGTAAAACTGAAATTCGGTTTTTCTTCCGTTAGTGTTCGTTTCAGGGTTCAGAGATTTTACTCATGTTGTCCAACACAGAAAATGACCTTGGCTGAGAAGGTGTTTGAAGGTCAAATATGAACATTTAATCACAAACACTCGCTGGCCACTTTAAGTCAGCTCCTCTGGACGGTTTCTTTTTGTTGAAACGTTTCAGCTTTCATCCTAAAGACTTCATCAGTCTGAGGAGCCACAACAAACTCAGTCTTAAAAAGCACCTTCACACAGTGGGTCAACCAGTTTGACGGTGATAAGATGGTTTCTGGAGTCCGCCCTCTCCTTTGAGGCAATCATGGCCGAAGTGGTTTAAAACATCCTGATTCCTGACAGACACCGTCCAGAGGGCCCGACTTCACTTTGGTAGATTTTTCTGCCTGGGTTATTGAGCATGAATCAGGATATTTATTCATCAGGTACACTTTTAACAATTGTTAACATGAAAAGAGAATCAGCCAGTCAGTCACACAGCATACGGGACTTTGAGGGACTTCATGGTTGGTGGTGCCAGACGGACCGTTCTGATCCGGTGATCCACTGGAATTTTTACGCACAACCATCTCTAGAGTTTACAGACACTCATCAGACCAGGCAAGGGTTTTTCTAGCTCTTTGTCCAACTCTGGTGAGCCTGCGAGGATCTTTTTCTGTTTTTAGCTGGTTGCGGTCGCACCCTGTGTGGTCTTCTGCTGCCTTCCTTCAAGGCTGGACGTGTCGCGCATCCAGATATGGTGTTCGCATTTCTGGGTTGTTAAAAAAAAAGGTTATTTGAACTACCTTTTCCTTTTTAGCATCTCAAACCAGTGTACCTAATAAAGTGACCAGTGGGTGTTGCAATTTAGTTAACTACATCAGCAAACGGTGCATTTGAAAAAAAAAATACAGAAAAACATCTGCATCCATCTTACCACAATCCACCTGCTGCACTGTATTCTATATGAAACTGTACCCCTCCTGTCACCATGACAGCTTTATCCTTTACATATACCGTATTTTCTGGTGTATAGGTTGCACCGGTGTATAGGTCGCATTATTCAATTATCACCAATAGATTGGAAAAATCCCTAGATAGGTCGCACCGGTGTATAGGTCACACCTACGTTTAGCTCTGCTGCAAATGTCTGCCACAGGAGCAAAGCTTTAAAGAAGATTAACACTTAAAACAATTATTTGTTTGATAAAAATTATAGCAAATATGTGTCTGAGCTGAACTTTTCCTTAAAGCTGCACTATGTAACTTTGTAGTGCAGTCTGTAACTTTTCTAACAATATATTTTTAACATATTTCTTCACTCTGTCACTATCTACTGACAGACTGATGTTAGACAAAGTAATCTCTGAAAAAAACTATAGTCCCCTTGCTTCTCTATCAGCATTTATAAAAACACTAAAAACACAGAGTGACCCGCCGTTAACCAGCCAATAAAAACAGAGCTTGAATTTGAATTTCAGCAGGGCCAGGTGGAGCAGAGCCATATATGGCTCTGAGGGGAGGGATCAGAATGCTTTACCTGTTGAAAATATTTCTAAGTTCTGCGCTCTACAGAAAGTTACACATAGCACCTTTAATAAATGAACGTAATTGTGAAATGAGCTGGATTTTAACATTTGTTTCGCCGAAAGTGATAACAAGCCATGTACTGTATAGGTCGCAGGCCTTGAAAAAAAAACATAAAAAGGTGCGACCTATACACCGGAAAACACGGGTATACATATGAAGTGGGGTTGTTGTCGTCAACTGTTAACCTACATACAGTAGGCAGGAGTTGGCTGTTCTCAGTTTGGAGAATCAGAGAGAAGTTTTCATGAAGGACTCGATCAGTTTGGGGCTCGTTCCAAAGCTAAAACGCATGCTGCAAAACAAAATGTCTCAAACTTCTCTGGAAGAGTAACCGTTTGCAATTACAGTAGTAATGCAGAATCAATTGCAGTGCAAAAAACATAATTATATACATATACACACACACATGTGTGTATATATATATATATATATATATATATATATATAAAATTGTTATTATTATTATATTATACATTATTACAGTGTTTACTTGAATCACTAATATTTGAGTCATTTTAAATGCCAGAAATGCTTTCATGAAAAAAAAAACTCTGGTCTAACCACCAGTCAGCTCAAATCTTCTCTCCAATTCTCAAACTGGAATCAGTCTGACTGCTGTCTGCTGCAGGTAAGATACTGCCTGCTTCCAACGCCATAAAGCCTTGCTTAAAAAACAAAACAAAATAAAATCCCAACTATTGATTGAATTTCAACTTGTTCCAGGTCTGGACCCCTGCGCCATGGGACACGACTGCGAGCACATTTGTGTCAACAGCAACGCCTCTTTTTACTGCAAGTGCCGGCGTGGTTACACGTTGAACGTGGACAAGAAAACTTGTTCTGCAAAACGTAAGAACCCTCTGTGGATTCCTGCAGCTGCAAGTGTTTTTTTTTTTTTTTCAAGCTTCACAACAACCAGCTGGTGCTTAAGACTAATTCACGTTAGTTGAATAAAAACTGGGTGATATCAGGTTATACGTTGTGGCTAAATCTAATTTCATTTTCAGTTTGTTCTTCTGAACCTGCTGCTTCAGTTTCTTTAAGCTTCGGTTGGGAAAAGCAGCGTGGGTGGCATTCATTGTGGTCGTTTATTCTTCCCGTTACGCTGATGTGAAATGTGCTCTTTGCAGGTGAAGAGGTGAGGGTGGAGGTGGTGGAGGATCCCTGTAAGTGTGAGGCCCAGCTGGCTTTCCAGAGGAAGACGCAGGCGGCCCTCCAGCAGCTCACAGCCAAGCATATCCTTCCTGTTGTTTCAGGTGGGAGACATTTTTGTTGCACACGTGACCAGGCAGACGTGTGCTTATTGTAGCTGCTGGTTTAACTGGTTGTACAAACACTGGGGGGATTTTTTCCTCCACATTTTTTAAACAAGCTTCCTTGACTGAGCAAACTAGCCGACGTGTCTGGGAGAGTTGAGCGTCTGGAAAGCATGTTGGACCGCGCTTGAGGCTTTACAAACTGGTGAATGTTGAGGTTTTTCTCTTTAACGACTGGTAATAAAGGTTTACTGAGCGTAACAGCTGTTTACCTCTTGCAGAAACCATCATCTTCCTCTGTTGCATCCTGGTGCCTGCCTCCAGTCTGCGTCTCTTTATCAGATATCATCAGGATGAGTTATTCACCTGCAAATAATGCAATAAATGCAGTGCATTTGTTTTGAAACAATTGTTACGTCACTAACATCATATGAACATGGAAGCATAACCAACAATGTATTTTCTTCATCTTTTGTACAGATGTGTGTATATAAGCCACTAGATTTTGCTTCAAAGCATCTTTTCAGTGACAGCTCTACAATAAATTATAGTAATATCTTAAACCAGTTATAGAGGTCTAAGATTAGTTTATTATAAAAATATTAATCCCCCGTGATTTAGAATTTTGAGATGTTTGCCAATATGTATAAATGTGACAAAATAATAAAATATTCTGTGATGGACTTTTTGTCTTTTCTTGTTTCGTTGAAGAGCGAGGGTTGATTAAAAAAAGTTGTAGTGAATTAAAAATGGGTAAAGGATTACACACTTGAATATATTTTGTGATTTAGGCTAAATAATATACAATTCAAAAGGAAATGTACAGCTTCTCCAGGTTTGCAGAAGAAATGTGGAGTCCAAACAAGCAAAATGTGGATCTGGCAGTGAAAACTTTTAAATCTTTTAAAAAATGATATATATTTAAACAAAAGCCAGTGATTTAACTAACGCAGAGACAAATCCGTCCTGACTCTTCACTGGTTTATGGCAGCATCTTATTAGACTCAGGTTTTTGTTTATCCCCCCAAGTCTTTAAAAACCTACACGTACAAAAAAAAAAGAAAAAAATAATAATTTAAATTGTATGTATAGTATCTAAAACCTACATGCACTAAAAACATAAAAATAATAATAAATAAAAATTGTATGTACAGTATAGTATCTAAAACCTACATGCACTAAAAAATAAAAAAATAAAAATTGTATGTAGTATCTAAAACCTACATGAACAAAAAAAATAAAAATTGTATGTATAGTATCTAAAACCTACATGCACTAAAATAATAATAATAAATAAAAAATTGTATGTATAGTATCTAAAACCTCCATGAACTAAAAAAGTAAAATTGTATGTATAGTATCTAAAACCTACATGCACTAAAAAATAGAAAAAAATATTGTATGTATAGTATCTAAAACCTACATGAACTAAAAAAATAAAATAAAATTTGTATGTATAGTATGTAAAACCTACATGAACTAAAAAAATATAAAGTCACAGCACTGAATCTGCACTGCTCAAAGTGCAGAATGACATTCTTCTGTCCCTGGATGCAAAAAACCCTGCACTGCTGGTGATGTTAGACCTCTCAGCAGCTTTTGACACCGTCGACCATCAGGTACTAATCAACCGCTTGTCTCAGCAGGTTGGCCTCCAGGGAGCTGTGCTTGAGTGGTTCAAATCTTACCTGACTGGGAGAACCTTTTCTGTCATGATAGGCGATCTGTCCTCCTCTTCATCAACCCCTCTGACCTCTGGCGTACCACAGGGATCCATTCTGGGGCCAGTCCTCTTTTCTCTTTACATGCTGCCATTAGGATCAATCATTGCACGTCATAACCTGTCTTTTCACATGTATGCAGACGATTTACAAATCTATCTGCCAGTCACTCCCAACCCCTCACTCAGTTCAAACACTCTTGTCAACTGCTTAAATGACATTAAGCACTGGCTCTCTCAAAACTTCCTCCACCTAAACACAGATAAAACTGAATGCATTTTATTTAGTGCACCTGGTGACACCAGCAACATCCTTCCCAGTCCCAGTGTTGGTTTTCCCCTCCCCCACTTCAACCCGGTGGTCAGAAATCTTGGAGTGCAGCTTGACTCCAACTTAAAGTTTGATAAACAGATCAGTTCTGTTGTCAAGACCAGCTTTTTCCAGCTCCGTCTGCTCTCTAAAGTCAAGTCATTTCTCAGCCGTGGTGATCTGGAGAAGGCCATCCATGCCTTTGTGACCTCCAGACTTGACTATTGTAATGCTTTGTATGTTGGTATTAATCAATCCTCCATCTCCCGTTTACAGCTTGTACAGAACTCTGCCGCGCGCTTTTTGACCAACACACGAAAATATGAACACATCACTCCTGTCCTGTCCTCTCTACACTGGCTCCCGGTTCAGTTCAGGATACAGTTCAAGCTGCTCCTGTTTGTTTTCAAAGCTCTGAATGGACTTGCTCCTCTGTACATCTCAGAACTTTTGAAAGCCCATCAGCCCGGCAGAGATTTACGCTCTGCCAGTCAACACCTGCTGGAGGTGCCTCGCTCAAGGTACAAACAATGGGGAGACCGGTCATTTTCTGTTGCCGGCCCAAAAGCCTGGAACAGTCTCCCCCTTGAGCTGCGTGCCACCTCTGATCTGACTCTGTTCAAAACCAGACTGAAGACCCACTTGTTCAAAAAAGCTTTCAGTGTGTAACTTTTATTACTTTTGGTATTTTAGTATGTACCATTTTTTATTTCTATTGCCTTCTTTTATTACTGTTGTTTTTTATTCTATTCTCACTGATTTATTGTTCCAGTTTATTCATCTTTTTATCCTGTTAAGCACCTTGGTCAATGCAAGGCATTGTAGGAAGGTGCTATACAAATAAAGTTTATTATTATTATTATTATTACTGTATTATAAATTGTATGGATAGTATCTAAACCTACATGCACTAAAAAATAAAAATGAATAAAAAATGTATGTATAGCTTCTACATGAACTAAAAAATTAAATAAATAAATAATTGTACTGTAAATCCATCCATCCATCCATCCATCCATCCAGCTTTAGATTTACCGCCATGAAACCCAAATGATCATATAATTTAGTCTGCAGACTCCACAGCCAACAACATTAAACACAAAAATGGCCGTAAACTCAAATGAGTTTTACATATACGTCTAAAATTTGCACAACTTTGCATGAGATCCTACCTTCAATTATTTCCAAGGTTTAACTAAAATTATTACATTCTTGAAAAGCAAATGATCTTAGTCTACAAACAACTCAAATAGAAAGCTCTTAATGGATCATAGTGGTTATTGGTTCATTGTGCTAAACGGTTCTTGAACTTAGATGCTTCTTGAACTTAGATGCAAGTCCTGCATCTGGACCTGCATCTGGACCTGCATCTGGACCTGCATCTGGACCTGCATCTGGACCTGCATCTGGACCTGCATCTGGACCTGCATCTGGACCTGCATCTATGCAGGTTTGACTCTTTAGAAACAGCAAGACATTTTCCATAAACACAGGATGTGTTTACAGCAGCTCTTCCCAAACTGCGGCCCTCCAGGTGCACCTCCAACATGTTTCAGATCAACACACCTGATTCCAGTTGATTAATTATTTCCAAAATTTGGCCTCAGCTTCCCTATAATTAACCCAATTTAAATCAGGTGCGTTGAAACAAGAACAATCTACGCCCTGACCAGAGATCGAAAGTTACGACTGTAACTACGGTTCTATGAATCCCGGATGACCGCCAGAGGCGGTGCTTAACAGCACTGGATATCGCATCTTGCGCATGCGCAGGTCGAGAATGTATACCAACATGGTCACGTGTGACCCCCGGGGATACCGGTGAGTCTATATAGGCACGTGACACCGGTAGCCCAGTCCCTTTAAATCTTCTCGCGAAACACGAAGATTCCGAGGGACCGGATTCTCTGGCGGTCATCCGGGATTCATAGAACCGTAGTTACAGTCGTAACTTTCGTTCTATTTCATCCCTACTGACCGCCAGAGGCGGTGCTTAACAGCACTGGATGACTAATACCAGCAGAGTCCCGAGGAATCAACAATCCAACAAACAAGTGCCCATCCCACTGGAAAGATGAATGCTGGGACAGGACTCCCCCCAGTGGGTGAAAGGCAGCCAGGTTAACTCTGTAAAACCTAGCAAAGGTGTACGGATGACCAGGAGGCTGCAGCATATATAGCCTCCAAGAGACCCAGACACAGCGGCCCATGGCGCACCAATGCCCCCGGTGGAACGGCACCACTCAGCAGGAGGTTGGCGACCCCGTAAAACAGAAGCCTGTCCCACCACATCCACAATCCAACGTGGAAGACGCTGCCTGGAAGGGGCCTGCCCTCAGCGGGGCCTTGCGTAACAAACAAACAGACTGTCAGACCGTTGCACAGAAGCTGTGAGACTGACATATGCGTCCAGAGCCCGAACAGGCAGAGAGGCTCATCAGGCCCGTCAGCAGCAAGCAAGCAAGCTGAATGGGCATAGAGTGGCACGCAGACGAGGCCACCATAGGAAGAATTCCCACGACAGGTCAGATAGTAACGCCAGAACCAGCCAGGTTCTAGCGGCAACAAGACTCGTGAACAGACACATGTTCAGGTCATCCACCTGCTTTGCCAAAGCCATGGCAAGGAGAAAAGCAGTCTGTCCAGACAAGAACTCAAGGCCCATAGCCGCCAATGGCTCAAACGGGGGAGAACGCAGCGTAGCGAGGACGAGAGAGAGGTCCCACACAGGCACGACAGAGCGCAAGGGAGGGCGCAAGCGCCGGGCGCCCATAGAAACACAGAAACGTCCTTGTGACAGCCCATCATCACACAATCCATAGCCGCACGCCAACAAGAGATGGTGGCCACACAAACTCTCAAATGGACGGAGACCGGCCCGAGAGAGCAATGCCTGAAGGAAGGTCAAAATAACAGGATCCCCATGTCTAACATGACACCAAAAAACCTCCCACATACGAGCGCACAGAAACCGTGCGGAAGGGACCCATGCGGCAGTCATTGTATGCCAGCCGGCGCCGGCATACTCCGAGAACGAGAAGCCGGGCCTTGTAGCGGCCAAACCAGATCCGGAAGCAACCAGGATTGGAGTGCAGGATCCGACCCCCTAGCTGCGACAGGAGGCCTGTCCTGTAGGGAAGAGGTATCAGAGAGCTGCAACAGACTGTGCAGCAGTGGAAACCAGAACCTCCCCGGCCATAAGGGGGCTACCAGAAGAACCAGACATCCCCACTGAAGGACTCTCAGGAGAGTAGGGCCTATCAGGGAAAGCGGCGGAAAGCATAAAGCAGGACCCGCGGCCAGTCGTGAGCCAGAACGTCCCGACCCAGAGGACAGGCACCGTCCGCCACAGAGAACCAAGCAGGGCACGGCGTCATCGCCCGGGACGCAAACAGGGCCATAGTCGCCCTGCCGGAAGTCTCCCAAACGACCGCCACCACCTCCAGGCGGGGCCTCCACACCCTCGGGTGAAGGCGTTACCGACAGAATTATCGGCCAGCACATTCCAACCCCTGGAAAGCGGGCCACCCCCAAGCCGTCAAAAAAGGTACAGCCCAGGGAAAGAGCACATGGGTCAGTCACAGCAATGTCATTGACCGTGCCGCCCCCGATAGGTGACATGAGCAACAGTCAGCTTACCTAACCAAGTAAGGTGAGCAACAGGGGGGGGGGGAGGTGCACAACCGGGTAGAAAGGATGGCAGCGTTTGTAGAATGCCCCCGACACACTAGGGTGATGGGCGAGCAGTCATAGTGAGGGAGTCCAATGTGACCCCAAGGAACGCGACCCTGTGAGACGGAACCAAGTCGGTCTTCAGCCAGTGCACACAAAGCTCTAAAGGTCTACGCGACGGAGCAAGGTGTGCATGTCCGCCGCTACCCGAGTCCCTGTGGGCACACAGATGACCCAACAATCCAGGTAAGGCCGGGCCATCAGTCCCTTGGCCTGTAGGGGCCGCAGGGCCGCAGCCACGCACCGCGTGAATACACGGGGTAACAGAGCATGAAGTAAGCATCCTTCAAGCGACCAAGGCGAACCAGTCGCCTGGGAAGATCGCCCCATGCCCATCCCTGATGCCCAACATGCGAAGGGATAGCCTGTAAAGAAAAACAAAAAACACATTGAAACCCCTCAGGCCTAACAGGGCGGAGTCCGCCACCTGAGTAAAAAACCCCGGATCCAGCAGGGGGTCGACAAGCAATATAGCGCCCCCGGCCAGCAAGGAGACAATCTCGCGGTTCAGAGCCTGAACCGCCACCCGTACGTGAATCACGATCACACAGGCTTGACCAGGAACGGGAGGGTAACAGTGGAACAGTAGCGTGCGACCCTGAGTCAGTGTAGACACGACCCATGGATCGGGAACGAGAGCAGTCCAACGACCGAGCTGGTCCAGGGCAAAACGTCCCATCGCCAGCTCCGCAACAGTTCCGAGACCCCTGCCCAAAGAGGGTGGGAAGGTCACGAGTGGACTGCCAAGGCTGATAAGTGACGTGAGCCAGACGCCCGGAAACATCCCACTAGCCAGAGGAAGGTCCCGCAGTAGGCCATGGTTGCCCGACAGAAGGCATAGACGGTGCCGGACAAGGCGTCGCAATCGTCTGCGATGAAGGCCGCCCAGCCGTTGCCTGGTATGGGAAGCCTGGGCTAACCGCCCCAGAGCCGAAGGCGCAACAGAGCCAACAACTCCCTAGGGGCCACAGAAAAACTCAACAAGGTCCTATCACAGGCCACGGTAAGAGGAGCCTGCACCAGCCAGACCTGGCGTCGTGCCTGGACAAGGGCAGACAGGGCACGGCCAATTCCCCGTGACAAAGTGCAAACGTACGGAGGGACGCGTCCATCAAACGATGGGTAGGCGCATCAATCGCCAAACCCTCTAGAGAGGCTGAGACCAGTAAGAAAACGACAAGGAATTACCGCAAAGCAGACCATCAGTCACACGACACTGAGGTCAAGGTCATCTAGCATTAGCTCCCAGAACCTCATCCGGTTGAGGGATGCTATGGTAGACTCAACAGGGCACGACCCAAGCCAAACTTGGTCGCATCCTGCATTGCCGCCAAGGCCCTGCCATCAGAGGTCAACCGTGAAAAGGCTGCAGGGTCTGTCCAACAGGCAGGAACCCCTTCCATGCAGAGGGCAGATGGGGAACCAGAAGGGACGACCCAGTACTGTAGTAGGACGCTGAAAGAAAAAACAACAGAAGCATCAGGCTGGCTCCGTGGAGCAGCCAGACGCGACAGAGTGAGTGCAGTCCACAAGCACCACCATCGAACCTTCCGCTTCCGACAGAGCAGGAAAAGATACGTGAACAGGCAGCCGACACCTGCAAGCCAGAGTCAAAGCATCCTGAAAATCAGCCAAGGACACCCTCAGGTAATCTGGTCCCAAGCGGGACACAGATTATGCCCATCCCCCAACCGGAGAGGGGTCAACAGATCACGCAGACCGGTGCGTCCACCATCGCACGTTCACAGAACAGGGTCAGGTCGAGCTGAGACCGCCACGCTAGACACCAGTCGGGCGAACCGGACAGGAACCAGGTCGAGCAGACAATGCCAAGGTCAGGCCGAGCTGAATCGCCGCTCGTGACCGTAGCTAACAAGTGAACGGGTCAGGGAACCGGGAAAGCAGAGAAACGCCACCAGGCAGAGAACGCCCCAGGAGTTTCCGAATAGCCCGAAGGACAAAAACAAACCGAGCACAGCTGCACAACAGTGTCAAGGGTGAACGGGTCAGGGAACCGGTGAAGCAGAGAACGCCACCAGGAGTTCCTGAATAGCCCGTAGGACGGAAGCAACGGAATGAGGCAAGCCGAGCACAGCTGCGCAACAGTGTCAAGGTGAACGGGTCAGGGAACCGGTGAAGCAGAGAACGCCACCAGGAGCTCCTGAATAGCCCGTAGGACGGAAACAACTGAATGAGGCAAGCCGAGCACAGCTGCACAACAGTGTCAAGGTGAACGGATCAGGGAACCGGTGAAGCAGAGAACGCCACCAGGAGTTCCTGAATAGCCCGTAGGACTGAAGCAACCGAATGAGGCAACCGAGCACAGCTGTACAACAGTATCAAGGGTGAACGGGTCAGGGAACCGGTGAAGCAGAGAACGCTACCAGGAGTTCCCGAATAGGCCGTAGGACGGAACCAACCGAATGAGGCAAGTCGAATACAGCCGCACAACAGCATGAAGCCTGAGGCCTAACGGCTGCAATTAAACAATTCAGAAGCAGACCCGAGAACGGCTGCAATGAAACAAAACAGGAGCAGGCCTGAAAAACGGCTGCAATTAAATAAGCAAAAGCAGGCCTAAACGGCCGCAATCAAATAATGCCGAAGCAATATCAAAAGTAAGCCTGAAACGGCTGAATTAAACAATGTCAAAGCAAACCTGAAAAACGGTTGCAATTAAACAATATGAAAAGCAGCCTAACACGGCTGTAACCAAGCAATATCAAAGTAAGCCTGAAAAGGCTGAAGTAAACAATGTCAAAGCAAGCCTGAAAAACGGTTGCAATTAAACAATACGAAAAACAGCCTAAAATGACTGCAATCAAGCAATATAAAAAAAATAAGCCCGAAATGGCTGAAGTAAACAATGTCAAGCAAACCTGAAAAACGGTTGCAATTAAACAACATGAAAAGCAGCCTAACACGGCTGCAATCAAGCAATATCAAAAGTAAGCCTGAAATGGCTGAATTAAACAATGTCAAAGCAAACCTGAAAACGGTTGCAATTAAACAACATGAAAAAGCAGCCTAAACACGGCTGCAATCAAGCAATATCAAAAGCAAGCCTGAATGGCTGAATTAAAGAATGTCAAAGCAAGCCTGAAAAACGGTTGCAACTAAACAGCAGCCTAACACGGCTGCAATCAATGAAAAACAGCCTAAACACGGCTGCAATCAGACAATACCAAAAGCAAGCCTGAAAAACGGCTGATACACAGGCAAGCCGAACACGGAGGTGGCTTAACGCCGTGTCACCACAGAAAAAAATCAACGCGGAAGCGAACACGCCACTGTCCGTCGATGAAAGTAAGAAAGAAACAACTCACCAATCGTAGGTCAAAGTTGTGATAAGGTAGAGCTCGCGCAGCCTCTGGAGGGTAAGAAAATCCTCACAGCTCCGACCGCAGTCGCGAGGCTAACAGCGACAAGCAAACATTCTTACCACCGAAGCAACCTGCATGCGAGAAGATGAAAAGAGACTGGGCTACCGGTGTCACGTGCCTATATAGACTCACCGGTATCCCCGGGGGTCACACGTGACCATGTTGGTATACATTCTCGACCTGCGCATGCGCAAGATGCGATATCCAGTGCTGTTAAGCACCGCCTCTGGCGGTCAGTAGGGATGAAATAGAACCAGAAAGTACTCACTTAAAAGTATTAATGAATATAAGTGTATAAGGTGTCAGTTAAAACACCCATCACTGGTTTATTAAAGAACATTTACTTGGTTATATGATCAAAGAAATTCTGGTAAAATACTCTCCATGTATTTTACAAGCATTAATTTAAGTTTCAACAGTTAAGCTAGAAAGCACATGGAAAAATGAGGTTATTTCACAAAAAAGTTTAATTTTAGGACATTTTGTACAATGTGATTGATTTTATATGGTTCCATTTGACAGAATGTTAATCTAATGCTTAAAAATGTGATTTCTTTGTTATGCTGAAACGTTTATAAATGCTCATTAAAAGCAAATGAATGCGTCAGAGAATGAAAATATTCTACAATACTGTATGGTTAATGTATATCGGGAACTCAGAGCAAAAGGTTGATCACATCGGTGTGTGATTAGAACGCTGAAAATAAACTGTCAAATTGTGTTCCTTTAAAACTCCAAATAACTCCTTCACTTATATAATCCCACTACTGCTGTACTGTTAATGTGAAAAAGAGAATATATTATATCATGTTAGGTCCATGTAAAAATCAGGATATGGTTAAATAAAGAGTCCACACAAACAGGCTGCCAGCTCTTAACTTAAGAGCCGTTTGTAAATCGGAGTTCTTTGAGCACCAAATGAGCCAGATCCAAGAATAAAAAACTTCCTTCACTAAAATAAAACAAACGTCATAAGAAGAGACTTCCTGTACCATAACTGCTGTCACATGAAAAGGTGAGCGAGAGAGAATGGGGCCCTTAATGGAGCCAAACTAATTCAGGTAATAATAATAATAATAATAATAATAATTTTCCTCACTTGCCCTTGAGCAAGATGGATGCCTTTTCTTCCCTCTCCCGTCCTCCTCCTGCTTTTGCTCTTTGTTCTGTGTATCAAAGCTTCTATTTACAAATCTTCCGAATTGTAAATTACTGTTATGGATCTGGTCAGCTGGACTTTCAACCAAGCGACAGCGTCGTGGAGAACCCTCATGCCCCGGACAGACACACGCGGCTGGGTATATCATGGATTCCTGGCGGGAGTGGAAGCTGATGTGCCTGTCTGTGTTGTCTCTGGAGGATGGATTTATGGTATTTGGCACCAGCGGATACCCATGTTATCGCTATTGAGGAAGACGTCGGCAGCAGTTTCGGCCAAACTAAAGCTGCCTATCGTATGTGAAGGATTAATTTGCACTTCGAGTGCTCAGACTCCGCTGATTTGCGAGCTCCACCATAAGCTGGAAGCGATTTATGAGAATCGTAGACCACTGGCGGATTCTGGAACTCGCCAGCATGTTGGAATATACAGGTAGTCCTCGACTTACGACGGAGATCCGTTCCTACGCTGCGGCGTAAACCGAATTTTGACGTAAGTCGGAACTTACGTACATACTGCACCTTATACGTACAGTACTGTATTTTACCAAGCACTTAGCCTTTCCCTAACAGTACCCTACATAATTATCAAAAAACATACATTTGGGAGCCATAATGAAGGAAAAAAATAGTTAATTTCCTACTGTGATGCTGGTGAAGCCATTTCCTCCGTCCCTCCTCCATATTCTCCATTCGTTTACGACGTAAAACCATGTTCACAGTACAGTTTTGTTTTGTTTTTTGAATGTCCAGAGGACCAGACTTAGTTTTTTAGAGAGTACAGGGCAGAATTCCTCCGCAGCTACGTTTACTACGTAAAACCGGAAACTGCGTAACTCCATCCATCCATCCATCCATCCATCTTCTTCCGCTTATCCGGGGTCGGGTCGCGGGGGTAGCAGCCTAAGTAGGGAGGCCCAGACTTCCCTCTCCCCAGCCACTTGGAGCAGCTCCTCCGGGGGAATCCCAAGGCGTTCCCAGGCCAGCCGAGAAACATAGTCCCTCCAGCGCGTCCTGGGTCTTCCTCTGGGTCTCCTCCCGGTGGGACATGCCCGGAACACCTCACCAGGGAGGCGTCCAGGAGGCATCCTAACCAGATGCCCGAGCCACCTCAACTGGCTCCTCTCGATGTGGAGAAGCAGCGGCTCTACTCCGAGTCCCTCCCGGATGACTGAGCTTCTCACCCTATCTCTAAGGGAGAGTCCAGCCACCCTGCGGAGAAAACTCATTTCAGCCGCTTGTATCCGAGATCTTGTTCTTTCGGTCATAACCCAAAGCTCATGACCATAGATGAGGGTGGGAACGTAGATCGATCGGTAAATTGAGAGCTTTGCCTTTTGACTCAGCTCTCTCTTCACCACGACAGACCGGTACAGCGCCCGCTTCACTGCGGACGCTGCACCTATCCGCCTATCGATCTCACGCTCCAGTTTTCCCTCATTCGTGAACAAGATCCCGAGATACTTAAACTCCTCCACTTGGGGCAGGACCTCCTCCCCGACCCGGAGAGGGCATGCTACCCTTTTCCGGCTCAAGACCATGGCCTCGGATTTGGA
>JBBPBX010005775.1:15916-36136 GCA_038048925.1 Garcialebias charrua | reverse complement strand
GTATATATATATATATATGTATATATATATATATATATATATATGTATATATATATATATATGTATATATATATATTAGGGTTGTACATCTCTGTGTGACAGACGATTCGATTCACATCTAGATACAAAGGTTACGATTCGATTCAAAAACGATTTATTTTAAAAACGGAACGATTCGATTCGATTCGATGCAGTGTAAAAGCGATTCGGTTCGATTCGATTAAACTTCAAATAATTCTACGTTTTAACATTTGTTGATGTACCGGTAGACAAATATTTCATTATGAAAGAAAAAGGACCACTTCTATAAATGTGACATTCTTAGAGCATTTTTAAATTTGTAAAAGTCCACATATATCATATCTAAAAGGGTGCTGTAAAGCACTGGTAAAAATAAAGTAAAAAGCCAAACAAAATAATCACATGTTAAATGTGTTTATTTTTAAACATGGACCTAAAGACCAGCTAAAAGAAAATTTCCTACAGAAAATACAGAAAAAATATAAAAGGCACAAATGGTTACAGCAGCATGTAATAAAATAAAAATCACTAGGAAAAAAAAACAGGAATAAGCTAAGCACAAAGCACCTGTGCAATAACCTGTCACACAACCTGTAGTTTGGTAGTTATGTGCAATATAGATCATGTGCATTTTAGCTTATATTTCATACCTTGAAATAGTTATTCACACAAATTCATCCTGCTTCACCGTTAAAATTCTACCATGTTGTTTACTATTTTTCTCTTCAGAAACTTTGTAAATATTATAATTACTGTTTCACTTTTTGGTAGTTTATTTTGTACCCTTATTGCATGCTTTAGTATTTCCTGTTTGCTTGTTGTGTGTTTTTTAGCAAGTCAAAATCGTTTTTTCTCATCCTGAGCATTTCATTGTACTAAGTTAACCCTGTGTTAACCTGCATATGACAAATAAACACTTGAACTTGAACTTAATAATACAAAACATAATGCAAGAACAGTACGCCTAACAACAGCAGCACGAACATGATTCTACTTTTGATCTTAGCTGATACTGTTATTGATTTTAATTGTTTTATTATTTGTTTTATTGACATTTAATTCTGTTGCACCTTGTAGCACTTTAAGATTTTCATTAATGAAAAGTGCGTTATAAATTGAATTCATTATTATTATTATTATTATTTGTGTGAGCAGGTGGGCACGGATTAATGTAAAAACATGCTCTCTTTACCTCTTGACTTCTTCACTGGCCTGGTCCCTCACAGATCTAGTTGCCATCCTCACTTCAAAGTCTCCCAACAGCTCGTCCAGCGCTGACATTTTCTTCTTTTTACAGGGTGGTTCATCATCTGAAATAGAAAACATGCACCATATATTACTGACTATGTTAGCCATGAAGTTTTTTTTTTACTGACTTTACCATTTTATGTAAAAATCTTCATCTGATGTTCAGAATTTATTTATGTAGGGACTCGTGTACATGTGTAAAAGATATATCATTATCATCATGATTATTATTGAACTCTTTCTGTGCATGCAGATTCTCTCATTATAGTGAATGTGTTTTATGCTGATACAATGACTGCAGCACAAGTTTAAGACAAAGTCAGCTCATTCTTGATCACAAGTTATAAAACACAAACCTGTATGCTCATCTTGGGTCTGGGGTGTATCATTGCAGACATCCAGATCTCCATTTGCAGGTTCAGTCTGCACTGGACCTCTCTGAACTGAATCCCCCGTTACCTAGAAATAAAACATGACATTACATTTAGTGTACAGTATGGTTAAATGCAGTGTAAACAATCAAAAAACAGTAGGCAGAATAAATCTAGTGACAGCAACAAAACACAGCAGACTGTAAGATGTATTTTGACAGTGTGTTGGGGGATTTACCTTGTGATGCAGGGATGTTGTTTTTGCTGATAGGCTTGTGAATGTCCTCTCTGCATCATGGCTACTGTTGTAGCTTTATGCTTCTTATTAATCTTGTATGGCTGTGGGTCATTGTCATGCAGCTTATATTATAGGTGAAGGCTGAGACAACGCAGTTCGGGTCCAACAACGTGTTTATTCTTCTGTGGAAGAGATCTTCAAGGCCTGTGTAGCTCGTGAACTATCACTGAGTTGCCCGTAAAATTTAGTGATAACGTTACCCGTCGCTTTGTGTGTGGCAGCTGCATGCTCCTGCTCGTTGTTGTGAGGCTTGAAAAGTTGTTGGTCGAGGTTTGTTGTGCTACCAGTGTACTTCGGAGGTGCGCTGCATAGCTTACAAATAGCGTGGCTTTTGTCGAGTTTTCCGTCCTTCTAGTAAAACCCGAAAACGTTCCACACTTTAGATTTTTGTCTGGCTGATGTGTTGAAAATCTTTTGCGGTGACTCGCTAGCGCGGCGGCTACTATTTACATCCGTGTTCGTCGTCTTGGTGAGCTACGGCGCATGCGTGAGAATAGCTTTGCGGGCATTTCCAACTCTCGCGTTGTTTTAGAAACGCATTGTAAACCCAGCAAGTCTCGCGATACCCGGTCCGTGTCTCTTCAACCGGTTCATCTCTGGATTTGTGGCTGGTTGCTGTCGGTTTACGTGGCTGCTACCGATGCAACCACATCGCTAGCTTGTCAAACCGGATATCCGGTCGAATCGGTTAATCTATAACAAGCCTAATATATATATATATATATATATATATATATATATATATATATATATATATATATATATATATATATGTATATATATATATACTGTATATATATTACATTATTATTATTATTTATTTATTTATGGGAGATGCGTAGTAACGCAAAACGTCGTAACTCGAGACCGTCGTAAGTCGAGGACTACCTGTATCTTGGAGAAGGCTGATGAGCACAGACCAGTGGAAAGCCCACATCTCTGGCTCTTTTGGATCATCGAGAGCACCAGCAGAACTGAAGGCTGAAGAGAAAAACACCTGTGGCCTGTCTGAATCTGGCCTCCCCATTGGGCCTTGAATAGGCCAACTTATCAAATTGCTCCTGGGGATGTGTAAACCAAGAAAGCTCTGCTCTATTCACACCCCCCGAGAACTTCTGTGAACGCTTCAGAGATGTAACACTTTAGCATCTTATCAGGACTATGGTGCTATCTGGAAGTGTTTCATGAACAAATCTCACCGTCTTGTCATCAAATGCATATGTAATGTGTCTATAAATGTGCTTCCTGGTAGATTTGTTTGATGTCTTAAACCATGTCCTGACAAGGACAAGGTGGGAAGAACTCTTTTTTTGTAATACCAACTATCCTCATGGTCTTATCTAAAGAATAAGGGGCTGTGCTCCTAGGAGCTGCAGCCACGTGCACTCCGCGCATCTTTCGGACGACTGTACGGAATAGTCACGCTGTATTTCACTGTGCCATGACAATAAAGTTTATTCTGATTCTGAAATGATGAGAGGAGCAGCATAAAGCAAGAGGTTAAAGCAAGAAAACAGGGTTTATGTTTGATTAATATTATAATAAATCAAGCATTTGCCTTTGCAAAAGCTTGTGATATCATCCGTATAGTGTGCAGCGCTTGATTTAAACGTCAAGTCTCTGCTGCTTGGAAAAATAAGCAGGGACAAAGCAGATATTATATCTGTCTCTTATATAACTGGGTTTATGTGTGTCTGTGTCAATATGACAAAATAAATACGACAGTAGAGATCTGATATTTTGTTAACAAAGTGCTACAGTTCACTGTAATGTCTGAGGTCACGATGTCATTACTTTCTAACCTGCTTCTTTAATTTTTGACTAAAATTAATTAATTTTATGTTAATACCACACAGTGGTGGAGAAAGTACTCAAACACTGTACTTAAGTAAAAGTACAAATAAACAGACAAAAGTGTACTCTAGTAAAAGTAGAAGTACCACATTAACGTGTTTACTTAAGTAAAAGTAAATAAGTACTTGCTTTTAAAAATACATAAAGTATTAAAGTAAAAGTACTTGCTGAATGCATTACCTAATGCAAAGGTCAACAGTAACAAGTGTGCCTACGTATGTATATTTTCTGTAATATGTTAAAAGTGTTGTTCCAGTTTAATGAACAATGTTGCAGATAATACAGTACATGTTTTTATTGTGTGACACAATTCACACTTGGACTTGTGAATCTGTACAGTAGAATTTCAGGAATGACCTGCAGAGTTAATTGTCATTAATTAAAATAAGAAAGAGGAATGATTTTACCTTTTAATTTTTTTATTTAACACAAAACTAAACCAATGTGTCATTTTAACTGCAGTAAACATGTTTAAGTAAAAGTTGTCTGTTTGAAAAAAGGAGCATTAGACACAACAAAGGAACATACTGATCATTTCAACTCCAGTTTGTCATCAACTCTACTTAAAATAACGTCTAGTCAACCTTGTAGTGGGTCAATAGTGAATAATATTTTAACTCCCTGACACCATTTTCTAAACTTGGACCTGAGTGTTGAGACATTTGGAGACATCTCTTGTCTCCTAACATCATGAACTGACACAATTTAATATTGCAGCAAGAATTTCTTGTTCAAGTTCAGAAGAAGTTGGTTTTCAAAGTTTTTTGAGTCCAGTCTGGCTCTTTTGGGAGATAGAATCTGTCCCACTGAAAAAAGTACAGATACATGAAAAATGTACTTAAGTACAGTAACAAAGTATTTGTACTTAGTTACATCACACCACTGCACAACACACAGCTGACATAAACCCATTAGGTTTTGCACTTTGTTGTTGCAGTCATCATTTTGAGACTGTCTGTTGCCAAGAAGAAGAAAACAACAACAGAGGTGGTCGTCATGTAACTCCTGGAATGTGTGGGTTTATTTGCCTGGAGCAGCAGCGTCAACAGAACATCTCTCTGTCTGCGACGTCCGCCCGAGGCCGAGTCCAGAGCCAAACGTCTCCTTCCTTTAAGCAGGCGGACGGTTCACGGTTGTTAGCTGTGGTTAACACACACACCTACACACAGAGGCAGTCACACACACGTCTCAGAGGGGAAAGATGAATGGGCCTCACACACCTCTGAGAGGTGGAGTGTGAGACAAAGCTTCCCTGTTCAGGAGGTTTGAACAGAAGCTGAGGATGAACTTGAGGCTTCGGCAGGTGTTTATTGACACATTTGTCAGGATTCGCACAGAAAAACTGCTAATTAGTTCTGAGAGCTAAAAATTAGAAGATTTAAAAAGAAAAATATGTGATTCTGAGCATGTTTACACTTTATCCTGAACAAAAGATGAAGCTGATAAAAGATTGGATTCTCATCCAACGACAAAATCCAAGAGGTCATGACACCTGGACCAAAAAAAAAAAAAAAAAACTATCACAAGAAAAAAAGCTAGAAAAAATTACACCCGTCCATCAAATATATTGTTTTGTAAATTGAAAATTTTGAAATTCTATGAATTGGTTGAGCATTTTAATATTTATTATAAGGCCCACAAAAATGCATTACCTTCCAATATTCAAACTAAATTTGTTGAAAGAGAGAGTTGTTATTTTTTAAAGGGAATAGAAATGTTTGTGAAGCCATGGTTTTGAACTTGCTTGAAGGAAAGATGCACTTTAATCCAGGTTTATGGATTGATTTGGAGGATGACTTTAAAAATGTCAAATCTCTGAATATATTTAAGAGAAATATTAGTTTTTGAAGGTAAATGATCAAGTATAATTGAATCTAAAGAAACTGTTGTTTGAGTTGATGTGTTTTTTTCTTTTTAGTATTGCTTTTATTCTATATTTTATTTTGTTTACAATATTTTGAGGATAAAAGGAGCAGACATTATAAGATGTATTCTTCTTTTGCTACCTTTCATTTTGATTTTTGTATTATTTGTTTATTGTATGGAATTTCTTGTATTTTAAATTAAATAAATAAAGTTTTTTGGAAATTGGAAAATGTAACACTTTGTTATATTTATTCAATAAAATATGTTTATTTTGCAGACTGACTCCAAGAAGTTAATGGTAAATCATTAAACGGTAATCTAGCTCCTAAAGTATGTGTTGGGGATCAGTCTCAGCTACTACCACTCCAATTCTTAGCTCAAGTTCATCAAATTGACTGACTCACAATCATTTTAGTGCTTTTTAAGGTCAATTAGCTGTGGCAGCCATTTAGAATCTGACTGATTTTTAAAAAATCAATCAGTTACATGAAGATCCAATTAATATTATCTGCTAATCTGAATAAATGTTTCAGAGTCAGTTTCTTTATTTGGCATTTGCACCACATGTGGTACATGTGATGGAACAAAATTTTGTACACAGGGTCCCAGTTGCTCCAACAATAAAATGTAAACGAAAAACAGTAATAAGATCTAAGATATGAACTAAGAAAAACATCAACTAACAATACACTAAGCACGAATAGCATAAAAACAATACGCCGAACAGCAGCACGAATATAGTACAGTGTAGTTCATGAGATTTGTTGCTAACAGACACACACATACATGGGCAATAACATCATTGTCCTTTTCCCTTTGAACGTGGGCAGTAATACCTGAGATGACTGAATATAGAGGATTAGGATTAAAGATGGTGGGACAATACCTCAGCAGCTTGTTACAGACATATATAGTAATATCCTATCATAGCGGTCAAAAGTTTAGGTCAAAAATTCATATTAAAGTGTAAAAACTACACCAACCTGGATCTCAGCTAACAGTTTCGTGTCAAATGGGAACATTTTTTGATGCACGGAGACATTTCAACGCTCTGAATTATCTGTGAGGAATATCTCTCCCATGCAGGATGGAAGGAGGTCTGTCCTCTGCCAGTCTGGGCTGGATTTGGACACTTTGTGTTAATTCTGTCAGCAAACAGCAACATTTATGAAGCTGCTGCGCATAATAATCTTTGCTGTGGACTGCAAAAGTAACCCTGCTAAACCCTCATACAAGCTTATTTCAACCATGAAATACAGTATTGATCAGCACTGGCAGGTGAACATCTAAAATATGTAACGAGTTTCAGGATTTAACACAATATTTTATGATAACACCGCATCGTTTTATGTTTTAAATATTGTGCAAAGTGTTTCTGAGCTTTTAAATTCATGCAAAACTTCCTCTAACTTTACATTACAGCTTTGATAAATGTTATAAGTAAGACATATTCTGGTATTTGTGTGTTCTCAGTTTGTGACCTCTCCCTCTCTGTCTGTACGCTCCGTTTGATC
Organism: Garcialebias charrua; assembly: GCA_038048925.1. Taxonomy (NCBI): domain Eukaryota; kingdom Metazoa; phylum Chordata; class Actinopteri; order Cyprinodontiformes; family Rivulidae; genus Garcialebias; species Garcialebias charrua. The sequence continues at coordinate 28,964 of JBBPBX010005775.1, read as the reverse complement.
TGCGTCCACACAGTCTGCAGAGAAATGAGGCGATGGAAAGGAAGTACACGGCTGCTGAGTGACCTCTGGCTCCATAACATGTCGTTTATCACCTGAACGACTGAGTCTGCGTGTGTGAAATGGCCTGAGAACGTCTCCTGGGTTTGTTTACACCTTTGTTGTTCATTCAGGTGCAGAAAGGATCCAGGTTGTCCCTTGGCTGGATGTTTGACGTCAAATGTGTTGACGGTTCTTTCTATTCAGCAGAAAATTATGAATATAAATAAAAATGTGGTGAAAGATTCTTGCTAATAAAATGAAATTATCTAAGCAGATGTTTTTGCGTTACGAGTGTAAATTGAGTATACAGTAGTCTTGATGCTATTGTTTTTTTTCCTTCTTCTCATTTTATATTATTTAGTTTTGATTCAAATCTGATTCAAAATTTCAGCATCAAAATACATTTGTGCTAGTGCTAATATTAAAATAGCAAAGTATAAATTGGATTTAGTTCAGTGTGGTATATTGTCTTGTTTTTCCTAAGGCTGAGCTTTGATTTATACACTGTTTTACTGGTGAATTTCAGGCAATTTAGCAACATTGTTAAGTAGATACTGTTCAGCTGTAGATTAGTAAGTTTAACTCTTCATATTTTGTCTTGCACTTGTTCATTTATGAGCACAAAATTCACAGTACACTGTGATGTGTAAATACTAAAAAAAATGTATAAAAAATAACAGATAGCCTGAACATCTGTTGATCACCCTGATGAAAATTTAATGTACTTAAGTATATTTTAAGTAGACTTAGTTTTCAAGAAATACATTAGAATATATTCTCTAGTTCGAAAATGTAAAATAAATAGATTTATCTAAATATACTTCAAGTACATTGTTTAAAATATATTTTGTTACACTTTATGAAGTACTATTTTTTTTGCAAAATATAAAATAAATTTCAATCAAATCAAATATATATATTTATAAAATATTAGACGTGTGTGACTGCCTTTGTGTGTAGGTGTGTGAAGCACAGCTAACAAACATGAACCGTCCGCCTGCTTAAAGGAAACGGAATTATAATAAATATAAATATATTTATATATGTTTTCAAACCATACTTTAAAAATATATTACAAATATATGTACACTATCCAATACATTTCAGAAGTTAACTAAGTTTATATTTGAAAATATGTTAATGTTACAATGTTCCAGCCAGGTAACATTTTCAAATACAAGCACATTTTTTAAACTTGGTTTTTAAAATCATTTTCCAAATAAATACATCTGACAAATTCTTTATGCATATATATATTTTTTTTTTCAACATTTAAGTTGGAAAACAAGTCTATCTTTTTGAACTAGAGTTTTGCACAGCTGTGTCAAATGTGCTCATCATCAAAGAAAATTGTTGTTTTTAACACATTCATCACTGGGACAACACTTTGCAGTAAACAAGGTGACCTGGTACTACAATATGACAAAAAAATTGATTTACTAATTTAAAAACATGAATGATTTAAATACAAAAATACGTAATAATAATAATAAAAAAAGTACCTGTGGATCAAACGCTTATTTATGTAGCTAACAATTAAGCCACACCTCTTTTGACATGTGACTGGTTGCTCTACGTGACGTCACATCCGCTGTCAAAATAAACATCCTGTCATGGAAGACGAATATTCTCAATTACTTGAAGATGCACACTCTAAGTTTAACGAGCGCAATTATAAAGAAGCGGAAAAGCTTTATACTAAGTTTATAACTTCCTGTTTACAGTCCAGGTATTATTTATTTCCCCTTAGGTAACGTTAGCTAACTTTTGATGCATTTCACTGCTTTTTTTGGGTACCGATCAAAATTAAAGACTTGCTAGCGGCTATTCTATTATTTAATGATTTCTCCTGTCGCAATTTAAGTGTTTATTAATAGAAACCCTTGTTTTAACTTTACTGTACTGTGTTTGTGCAGGGAGTGTGAAGCCGAGAGGTTGGCCACAGCTTTTAACAACCGCGGACAGATCAAATACTCCGGGTGGATTTTCACGAAGCTATGGAGGACTACACGTCCGCAATACAGGCTGACAACCAGTTTGCTGTCTCTTTCTACAACAGAGGACTCATCCTCTATAGATTAGGTAAGAGAGGGCTGACTAAAACGTGAAGGTATTGCCTCATAAATAGGCTAACTGTACAGAATAACCTACTTCCTTATGAACCCTTCAAAATAAAAGTCTGAATTGTACAGTTATTTCCTTCACAAATGTACAGTATTTGTTTCTCCTTAAAATAAATGTGTACCACATAATCATCGCCAAACATACAAGTGAGTCTAAACAAATGCTTGTTTAAAGAAGACACATTAAGTAATGTGTTAGTTATTTTGGAAATGGTAGGCACCCTATCTCTTGCATGACAGACTTGTTTTTTTAATTATTTTTTTTAAATTTAAAGCTTCAGTATGTAACATTTTTTATGAACATATTTCTTCACTCTGCCACATCTCCTGACAGACTGATGTTAGCCAGGTAATCTCTGAAAAAAAAATATATATATATAATATTGTCCCCTTGCTTCTCCAGGTGGTAAATAAGCATTTCTAAAAAGAAAAAGTGACCCGCCATTTTCCAGCCAATAAAAACAGAGTTTGTAACCAGCCAATAAAAACAGAGCTTGAATTTGAATCAGCCAATAAAAACAGAGCTTGAATTTGAATTTCAGCAGGGCCAGGGGGGAGCAGAGCCATATATGGCTCTGAGGGGGAGGGATCAGAATGCTTTGCCTGTTGAAAAATTTTCTAAGTTTTGCACTCTACAGAAAGTTACGCATAGCACCTTTAACTTTAAATTATTTATTCATTTCAGGAAGAAAAAAAAACACAAAAAAAATATTTACAAAACCACATAAAAAAAATAAAACAATACATGAAATGAAAGGAAGCAGCAGAAGAAAAAAATCTTATAAAATCTGCCCCTTCTTTAAACAAAATGAATTCAAACAATTCAGACAACAATCACCTATAAAAAATATAACATAATAAATAACTCATCACACTTTACCATATATAGTAATTTGCATATAAACCAATTTATATATATTTTTCAGAAATTTAGTTTTAATCATTTTCTTAAACATAGACATTGACTTTGCAACTTTAATATCATTTTCCAAACCATTCCACAGACCTATTCCCTGAATTAAAGTAGACCTACTCTTTAAACTAGTTCTATATGTGCTGTGGCACAACAAAAATATCTGTTCCCTTAAGATTATAAGTACAGTACTTTTCCTTTTTACAAAAAGCGTTTGGATGTTTGAGGGTAATGTGAAGTTCTGAGCTTTGTACAAAACTAAAAATATTATAGTCAACCAAATCATAAAACTTCAGCAACTTCAATTTACAAAACAAAACATTTGATGGATGGCAGTAATGTTTTCTTGTTTTAGTGTACTGTACTGTTGTCTCTTTGGCGTGTACTTTTCGGAGACACTAGATGGAGCTCTGTTCTTGCAGTGAAATGTTCCACAGCTTTTTAGCCACTGGTTCTTATCCCACAAATTACAGTGTTGAACTAATGTATTTAAATAGTGTTTGTTACCCTACAGGCTTTTTTGATGGTGCCAAGAGCGATTTCCTACAAGCCCTAAAGCTTAATCCAGATTTTGAAGATGCTCAAGTGAGTTTGCGGCAAACACTTCTGGACCAGCAGCAGAAGCTTGATGGGGAACACCGATGATGACGTCAATCATCTACATATACTGCACATATTCTGGTGCTCGGACTCAGTGATCATCATCATAACACATGGAAGATTTGAGCAAACGGCTTTTACTCTTGCTCACCTGCAGAAATTACGCTGGATCATGACTCAGAGCATTTTTAATTTAAAACGAAACAGCAGAATCACATCGAGATCAATCATCTGTTTTATGACACTTCGTACAATATGTTAGATTATTTTGCTTTTAGGTTCTCGTAAAGTTTTGTGTTTACGTATGGAGGTTTCATTTAATTTCCAGACTGACTTGAGGGTAAGAGTTGTAGTGAAAGTTCAGCTTGGTGAGCAGCAGGCATCTTGTAAAGAAAATTAAAAAACATGCACTGTACTGCTTTGGTGAAATACAACATACTGTATCTAAAAAATAATAATAATAATCATAAATGCTCTTTTGCTCTAAGACTGCACTGACTGTGACAGTCTTTTCAAAGATGTTAGTTTTTGAATATACAGTAGTTTGTATCTCTGATCATGGAAAGTCTTTTCAACTAAATAAAAAAATTGTATTTAGAAGTATAATATAAATAATGTAATCTTTGTATTTTCTTTTTGTCACCTTCCTCTGAAAGACTGAATGACTAATGAGGCGGAACTGTCACTTTATTAAATGCTATGTTTAAGCTATCACTTTTAACGTCTACACGGATGTTTAAATCACCCATTATTATGACTTTATCAGTATTTAGTAGTAGTATTTATATTTTATCAGTATTTAGTAGTAATTAGTACCACATTTTTGACCGTCAAGCAGAGGTCAAAAATGTGTTAGGGTTTGTTTGTCTCCAAACCCTATGTGCCATTTTTCATCACTTTTATTGTCTGTCCAACAGATCTCACTTGTAAATGAGTCTTCGAGGCTCAATTTGACTTATCTGTTTAAATAAAGGTTGAATGAACTTTGAAAAACACAAGCTGGGTTCATGGTCATGTGATGTTTTTTTTGTCTTTACACACAAAGAATGAATCCAATGAATGAATACCCAACATTGGTGTTTACAGTACTTTTAATAACTGCTATGAGCTAAGTTGGGGTAAATTAAGGGATCGACACACAGAAGAAGTCTGAAAATATGACCATTATTGTCCATTATGCCAGTTAGCAAACCAGTAAAAGAAAAGGGACAGTATTTCTTCAAGGGGTGCATATCACCTGCCACCTTTCATGCCAGAACTTTAGATCATACCATATTGAAAATGATGGTTGGAGCTGTTTTTGGTCAAAGCTTGAAAATAACATGAGTATCTCATGTGACTTGGCAATATGTCATGCTCTATTGGGAATGACTCTCAGCTACTACCACAGCTAAATTTAACCCAATATTTGTAAAACTGATAGCCATTTCTGTTTTCTAAAATCAATTGGCTAGTGTGGCCATCTTAAATTAGGACGACTCCAAAAGTTAATCAGCTATAGATGAACACGTAGAGATTACTTTCTGAGAGTTTGATTAAAATCCTTACAGACTGTTGTAAAACATCTTTCACGATTTGTTTTCAGAATATGTGTATGGAATGACTCTCAGCTGCTACTCCACTAAGTTTAGGTTTAACGTGTGTAAAGTTAAGACATTTTATTATTGGCTAAAGCGGCTTAGCTGTGGTGGCCATTTTGAAAGTGGCTGACCCCAGAAGTAAATCAGTTGTAGAGACACATTCAATTATTACTTTAAGGAAGTTTTATTATAATCCATCCACTGGTTCATAAGATGTTTTGCTAACTATACAGACAAATAGGCAGGAAAGATTCAGATTGACAGCTTCTTACAACATTAGGTACATTGTACTTTAAAGTGTTTGTCATCAATGTATTATAGGTCTGTTTTCTGAGTGATGCAAAGGATGATGTTGCATTGACACAAGGAGTAAGTTTAGATCAAATCTTTTTAAAGTATTCAGAAAAAATCTAAATCTGATCCTTATGAACAAAACTAAAAGTTTTCAATTGTGGCAAAGTTCTTATATCAAGGATCACTGTAACAATTAAGATATTTATATTTTTCATATATTTAGATCATCATTTTCTGCTCTTTTTTTTTAAATATTTTAGTTAATCAAAAGTATGTAAGCCTCATAAATGAAACAGCATTGAAATGTGACAAGACAGGGAGTATTAGAAAATACATTTGACCAACTATAGGAGTATTCTTATTATGATAAATCATCAGTAACTGCCATGCATGCCATAATAATAAATAAACTAATAAAAAAAAAAATCTTTCAGCTTCAAAAGAAAAAAACTCTCTGTGGCTTAAATCAAGCATCTTGCATGTTTGAAGAAAAGCAGTCAATTTAAATAGAATCATAAAATAATGATGAATAAAATGAACTTTACATACAAACTAACATTAAATTATGCCATTAACCAGCTTTGGTTCTTTCTTCTTCTTCTAAGTGGATTCTTTTTTGGCGGTTGGCAAACAACTAGCTTTGGTTCTTGTGTTAAACACATCCATATGTGCAGATTGTAGAGAAGAAAAAAAGACACAAGGTGTTACCAATTACCTTCAGATGGCCTGTGTGGGCTCGTTAGTCGACCTATAAAACAGGTGGTGAGGCTGCAGAGAAGCATCAGCTCTTTCTCCTCCAGAGCTGCTTCATCTGTGGAGCTTGTGAGGTTCTAAGCTCAGCTTTGGTGGCAGTTGGGCCTAGTAGTTTCCTTTTGTCTGGATGTTTTTGCACTGCAACATGCGGAAGCCTGAGATAAGGTAAGTTTATTATTGTGCTCTCCTCAAACTGTTTTTCATGTTGCTTTAATGTTCACTTTTCTTTGGTTCTAGTCTGTTCTGGACCCTGCTGGCTGCAGTTTTTGTCCTTGGTCAAGCATGGCCAAACGTGAAGCTCAGTTCTCAGCCTAGTAAGCTTAAAATTACTAAATTGTGTATGTACTTAATGATTGGGTTAGCTACTTAACCAGCTTTTCTGATTTTAAAGCTGCCAGTGGTTTAAGGACTGATTGTGCTGCTAATGTGATGAGGCTTTCTTTGGATGAGGCTCTTGCAGTTGGAAACCAACTTGAAGTAGAAGCTATAAGTAAGTCTTAGCCCCCTTGAACTTTAGTTTTAAGTTATTTACTGGCAAAAGTGGCCAATAATTTTATGGGTCCTGCCTTTTCAGATGGCTCCAGGCTTATTATGGTGACACCCAGGCTTGCTGCTCAGTGTGGCTACAGTATGGAATCTGACCCATGGGGCAATACCAGAATCTACACATCTCTGTTGGGTTGCTATGTGGATAGCAAGGTAACTGGAAATTGCACTAGGCCTAAAGTGGTCTTAAAACCTGAAGGTCACCTGTTTGAGATGCATGGTTGAGCAACTTGTTTTCTCTTGTAGGATGATATGACCTTCACTGTTGGCTTGAAACTCAAAATATTCCATAACCGTCCAGCTGATACAGTCAGTCACGATGTGTCTCAGACTTGCAGTTACACTCGTTGGGCCCCTAGAGAGATCCTCTGTGAAAGAAACTACATGGAAGTGAGTTACTGTACACTTGATTTTTTTTTTTTTTTATATATCTTGCAAAGGCAGAACTAATAGTTTTATTCCTATGAAGGTCTCAACGTACATGGCCAAACATCCCCAAGCTACAACCCAGGCTCAAGAGAAGGATGACTTTCATATCAACCTCATTCCTGCTGTATGGCTTCATTTTCTGAAGATTTGCTTTGTGGTTTAGTTCAGTTGTAACTCAAGTTTTGTTCTCCACAGGCCTCAAACGAAGAAGAGAGTGGAATCTGGAAGATGACCTTCTTCACTCCTGAAGCCGTGTCCATGGGGCTGCAAGAAGCTGAACAAGCTGGCTACAGTGCAATTACTACCCCTACTCGTCTGGTTGTGCGAAGCCCCTACCATACAGCAGAGACCCACTCCGAGGATGTAAGTAGCACCTCCACATCAGTCCTGGAAATGGTGTTTGTGTATATCTAACACGCATACATGCACTCAGGTTGCTGGAATCCCAATGGAAGTCCTCAAGGTGAGCGTTTACCAGAAGACTCCCCATGGACTCAATGTTGTCAACTTGGCTGCTGCATGCCCAACAGGTGAGTTGCTTCAAACTTTGAATTCTCAACTGTTATGAGTTGCATCACAACTAAAATGCTGCCTATAAAACAGGTGGCGTCCTGTTCACTGACGACCTCATCTCTTGGCACTTGCCTCGCCGTGTGACTCCTCTTCTGGATGGCAAAGTTAAAACTGTAGAAATGTTCATGGGAATCAATGGTATGAGGCTGGATAAAGCTCAGATGGCTGCAAGGAAGTACTCGCTGACTGCAACAGATTTTCATATTGTTGTGGATATCCCAGTTGGCTCACCTGATGGCTTCTATAAGGTTGGTTGGTGAACTAATTAAAAACAACATATGATTACATCTAATGATGGATTCAATTGCAGAGCCATGCCCCAGACTTCATGTACCACATCACTTATTCTGTTGAGCCCATGCTTGAGATGCTCTGGAGGGCTGACGATACTCAAGACGACACTCGGTACAAGGTTTTGTTTCCCATCACAACTCCACCAATGCCTCGCCCTCCATTCACTGAAGATCGTAAGTACAACAGAACAATAATCTTTTAACTCTAAGCAGTGGGAAAACCTGTAACTCTGTTCTCTCAGGTACTGTCCCAGAAGAGGGATATTTCACTGCTTATGTGGGAACCTTCCTTAATGATGTGCAGCTGATTAACATCACTTTTGCCAATGGTGTCTTCACCGTTGAGGAAAGCAATGCTAGAGGTTTCCTTATCCATCAGCACGTAATTTCAAATGGCTCATCAGTCTTCTCTATCCAAGTGCCTTTTGATTCTGACGCTGTCCTGAAGCATGTAAGTTTAAATGAGGAAGACAACTTAATTACTACACTAAAAGTAAGAACACTAATGGGTTTTCTCTTAAAAGAACCCAGAGCCCTTGACGACAACGTACACACTCCCTGCAGTCTTTGGTTTTGTCATCCTACCTGAGGAAATGGTCTTTGCCCACACTGTACAATTGGCAGCATCTCTGAAGGACGTTGTGCTGCCCACCCTTTCTGGCACCTGTGATCTCGACCAGTTTCAGATCACTGTGAAATATGGCAGCCAAGGAAATGCATTCCAGACCCTGGTTGGATCACGCATCTTGACACCTGAACTTGCTGAAGCCTACCAATTCCAAGACAACACCACCCATTTCACCATCACAGTTCCATATGCTGCTGAAGATGCAGTGTTTGAGGTACGTTGGACATTACTTGCCCTTAATGTGCACTCAATGACTTATATTATTTCACAGGTAATAATAATAATCAATGACTTGTCCCTTTTTACAGGTGATAACCACAGACTCCATCAGAGCCAGACTTGACATGCTACTGTGGGACTCTAACAACAACTGGGTGCTTGCTGATCTCTACCTGGCTTGCTACTTCCCCTTGACAACTACTAGTAAGTTTATTTAATGGTAGTGGCCAGTTATACTTCTATGAGCAAGTTTCTTAACATGTTTGTTCATTAGGGTGCTACTCCAATGGTACAATCACTGCCCTGGCTGTGAAAGTGAGCTCTGTGCCTAACCTGAACCCAAGCTGGCTAACTCTGAAGGACTCCTCTTGTACACCATCCTCCAGCAACGATCGCTTCGCTCATTTCACATTCAGTGCTGATTCTTGTGGAACCACCAGAACTGTAAGTGTCGTTAAAATTTTTACAGTTAAACTATATACAGTATTCTTCTTACTACATTTCTTTCTAATTCAGTTTTTCAACAACTACATGCTGTACGAGAATGACATTGCCCTGTATTACACTCGTGAAAGAGGACAGCCACGCACATCTCCAATTGACCCTGAATACAGGTAAGTATACACGTATTACTAAATTCATTCCAGATCTGATATTACTAAAACTTAAAATCTCCCTTTAGGCAAACCATCTCCTGCTATTACAAGGTTAACGACACTCAGACTGTTGCATTTGCTGCCAAACAAAGGCTGTATCAGCCAAGAGCAGAGATCGGCTCTGGACTGATGGTTGTACAGATGAGGCTAGCAACAGGTAACGTAAACTTATAAATAAAATATATTTGCTTGCATTGTGGGTTGCTTATTAAACATGTATCTTGTCCCAGACGACTCATACAAGCAGTTCTATGGTGCTGAAGACTACCCAGTGAAAGCGCAGCTGAGACAGCCTCTGTACTTTGAAGTGGAACTGGTATCAACAGATTCTCATTTGGAGCTCATGTTGGAAAACTGCTGGGCTAATCTTCAGCAAGATAGGAACGCTCTCCCCAGTTGGGACATCATTGTCAATGGGTATGTCTGAATGTAAATGCACAACACTGAAAGCTAAATACAACGTTCCAAATCTAACACTCTTTGGCAATCCAGATGTGAAAATCCTGACGATGCCTACGTAACCGCCTTCCACCCTGTTGAAATGGATACCAGAGTCTCAGTTCCATCCCATGTTAAGCATTTCTCCATGAAGATGTTCACCTTCCTTGAAGCTCAAAAGGTTTTGAAACATGAGGTAGGAGGCTTTGTCTAATCAACAGACTATTAAAAAAAAAAAAAAAAAAAACTTAAGCATAACTAAACTTCTCTAAATGTGTACAGATTTATGTCCACTGCAACGTGGTAATATGTGACCAAACCAGCCCAATGGAAGGAATCTGCCAAGGCCAGTGTCCTAGCCGCTCATCTAGAACAAGGATGTCTCACCATGGAATGAGAAGCGGTAAGTTCCTAAAATTTTGGTGGGGACAAATAAAATGGATAATGACTAATCATGGTTCTTTTGCAGCACCAAGAAGCACTCCAACCCTCCCAAGACAGACCTCCTCTGGACCTATTGCATTGAATCGTTATCAATAAAGTTTCTTAAATTTATTTCTGTCTTCAGTTGTTTTCTGTCTTCAGTTGGATATTAAACTGTAGTGACACTTGTGTGAGTTGGTATTTAAACTTGCAGCCCAAAAATGGCAAAAGCTAAACATGGAAACTACTTACCATTGACTCAACTTAAATCCAACTACTCTAAAATCCCCAATACTAAAATCCTCAACTTAAAGGAAATGTTAAAGAAATCCTCAACTTTAAAATCCCCAATAACTATAAACTTGGAGAAATCCTAATGCTCTAAAGAAATCCGAAACTTAAATCCCCAATAAACTTCTGCAAAATGCCTACCCCAAAATGGTTAAATTGTCTGAAATGTTATCGCTTGTCTGCAGTGTAAACCAAAACTAAGTACTTTATACAGTAAATGGATGGTACAGCGGTGTACATTGCCATTTCAACCAATGTTTAGTTGAAATTGCAACTTTTAAACCCTTGTTTTGATGGATGGTGGAACCATAGGCGTAATTTACACGGGGGATAGGGGGGTTTTGACCCCCCCAATAATTTCATCCGCTCATTTTAACCCCCCCAATAAAATGACATAATTTCATCATTATACATATCTTACATCAATAACTGATTTTCTTTATTCATTCAAATTTTTTAGTAAAATTGCATGTTTTAAAGCAAACTCCCTGAGGACTGACCCCCTCCCCTGCAAATAATTTGGTATCACCCATCCCACCGGCTACAGGAAGTCACGTGAGTCACGGAGCTGCTCATGAAGTTGCCCAGAAGTTTCTACATGCATGTGTCCGAAAAAGGCCTCCTTTGGTCGGACTGATTACTCTGGCTGCCCGCTCCCTGCTATGGATGTACCGGTAGCTGTTTTTGTTTGCAAGATACCACTCATAAACCACACCGCGGATTTTTAAATCCAGCTGATTTCACATTTGGTTCAGCTCAGGAGCCCGTCTGCTGTAGTGAGGTAAGAAATATATTTTTTAAGCGTTTATTTAACTAAATTTAAAGAAAGAAAGCTCCGGTTTGACCCGCCTGGCGCCTGCATAAAAATCAGCGAACTTTTTTTTTTAATCCAGCTGATTTGAACATTTCGTTAAACTCAGGAACACGTCTTCTATAAAGTCAGCTTAGTAATATATTTTTTCTCGCAAAGAAATAATTGTTTTTACCGTGTTTCTTTGTGAAGTTCTTCGTACTGGCTGGGTCCTGTCGCCGCCATCTTGATCAGGACAAAGCTGACGCGTCGCGTGGCGATGACGCGTGTTTCGTGTTTATTGTTAATCACAACCCCCCCAATGTTAGACCTAAAGTTACGCCCCTGGGTGGAACGGACCTTATTGGGTGAGTAGTAGAGGCCCAAAATCACCAATGTGAAGTTTCCAGTCAGTGGTTTGGGGCCGTGCTGGTCCAGTCAATGCAGGACATTTCAGAGCACTTCATGCTTCTCTTGAGCTTTATGAAGATGCTCATTTCCCTCCTGCCTTAAGAACTTGTTTCCCAAAACAACTTTTTCACTTATTTTTAGATCACCTGTATACAGTATATGTAAACCGTTTCTGACAAAGGTTAGGAATGTTTTCATTGTTTTTATATTGTGGATGAGATGGCTGAGAACATTCCTCTCCTACCTAAGAACTTGCTGTCTCCCAAAACACTCATCTCAGACTGGAGGCAGACTCACGAGACATGATGATCATAAACCATATTGTTCATAAACCATATTTGTGCAGACAAAGGTTGTGTGGTGGGATTGCAGCAACGCACACTGAACTCCACTGACCCGTTAATGTTAAAAGTCAGATGACACTGTTAGAGGTTCCATTCTGGACATCGTATGCATGTGCATCTACGTATCTAAAACATGTCATGAATGCAGTCCTTGAAAGTAAAAAGCCAGATAAAATCTTAACCTGATGACAGTTGTGGTTCTTTTGAGTAAACGATGTTAGTGAACGAGAATTTCAACATAAACCTTGTGAGCTGGATTAGAGTTGTATTCAGGCCTAAATAATCCAACCCAGCCTGAGCCCATAGGCATTTTGTCCAAGCCCGACCCGACCAATTAACTGTAATTACAGGCCTGTACCCGAAAACAAACAAACATTTTATTTTAATTAGGCTTTTACTGCTTTTGTAAGCAAATCACTTTGACATACCGTAGTTTCAAAAATGTATTTCAAAGAAAGAAAGTTATAAGAGTTCTTGTTTAACATCACCAAATGGATATTAACATACAAAACAAATGGCTTAAACAATCAAATCTAAAGATGTCTTTTTTTTTTTTACCTCTTTCAACCGGCTGCTCAGCGGACGCGCACGGCCGATGATCCCGTTGTCCATCTGAAGCTTATCTGGACTGCAGTCATACTGAACAGATATTACGTGTGTTCTCCTCTCTGAATCTTTGGTCTATGGTGGACACAGTGAACCAAT
>JBBPBX010005775.1:0-14259 GCA_038048925.1 Garcialebias charrua | reverse complement strand
AAACATGACAATAAAAAAACTAAACAAGATTTATATAGACATATATAGACATGTGTGTGTATATATACATACACACACACACACAATAAAAATATGCAAATAAAATAAAATGAAAGGTGGCAGAAGAAGAACTAGTCTTATGAAAACTGCCCCTTTTTACTTAATTCTAATGTAAATCAAATTATATATAAAAAATGTAATTCACAAAGACAATAACAATCTAGCTAAATTAAAAACATAAAAACTCAAACATCTAAATCAAATCAGACAACAACTTAAGCAGATTTATATTAACGATTTCCATATTCTTCCAAGAAACTCGTCTTTATCAGTCTCTTAAATGTACACAGCGATCTGGCATTCTTAACTGCATCTTCCAAACCATTCCACAATCCTATTCCCTGAATTATTGTGGATCGTTCCTTAAAACTAGTACTAAAATAAGGCTTCCCAAACATCTCAATTCCTTTAAGAAAATATACACTCTCTCTTTTAACAACATTTGTTTGAATATTAACGGGCAACATGCTTTTATGTGCCTTATACATAAGCAACAAAATGTTATAATTAACCAAAATCATAGAACTTCAGAATTTTCAGTTGATAAAATAAAGTTGTCGACGGATATCTATAGTTTTTTTTCATAATAATTCGTACAGCTCTTTTCTGTAAAATGAACAAAGGATTAGTTATAGTTTTACATGCTTTACCCCAGACTTCAATACAGTAAACCAAATAAGGAACAACTATTGCATTACAGTATACAACATAAACATTGCTTTATCAGTGAATAACTCTCTTACTTTATACAGAACTGCTATTGATCTAGATATTTTTGTTCTCAAATTGTTTATGTGAGGTCTCCATGTTAATTTCTCATCAATAATAATAATAATAATATTAATATTATTACTTAGGTTGGGCTGAACTTGACGTCCCACTTCCGTAATTGTCAAACCATGGACAAGAACATGGTCTATGACAGTTGCTCGTATCGTATTTAATCTGAAACAATAGTTTTTTGTCTCTTACCTCCTCTTCCACCTTTTACTCTGCCTAAATAAAGGTTGAATGAATGAATGCCTCTCTAATTGTTTCTGTCCATAGTGAAACTTCTATGACCAGGGCTCCTTGTACTGGTTATATTAGTTTGTTCACATCATTGGCCACCATTGAACAATTTTGTTGTGTTTAACTTAAGACACCTGTGTTCTGAGTTTCACTTCTGCAACCTGTGCTTACCATTATGCAACCCAAGTGCATCACAGTACAAAATGTGTTTTAGTGGGTGAAAAGATGTTTGGGAGTTGTGCTTAAGAGAAAAGTGCTGCCAAAAGGGTGACCATTCTAATTAATGGGTTCAGGGCACATTTGGTTCAGACGACAGGGTTTAGTGTTTTATCAATTGAGATAAAATGTAAAAGAGAAAGTAATTTTTCCAAATGGTTTTGTGCCATTAATCTTCTGCCTGCACGTTTAGAAAATTTAAACGAGGGATTCATCTTTAGACGAGCCGCAGAAAACAAAAGTGAAACACCGACTGCATGATGGAGACTGGAGGCTGCAAAACCTGAAACATTACATTTGAAAACATTTAAATGTTCTCAGTCCAGTATTCTAGCTTGTGCAATTTTACATTTATGATGTTAATATCTATTGTTTGTAACGTTGACAGAGAGCCAAAACAACAATAGGGAATATACCAACTGCTTCACATCCAGTAAACTGTTCAGTGACACAAGCAGCTCAGTGAACACATGGCAGTGCTCAGATTTTTATATTTTTTCTCAGTAAGCAGTTCTGTCAAAAGACACCAGACTTTCAGGAGCAAATCTTTGTATCTGTACAATATTTTTAATCAGCAGTCCATTTTTATTTTATTTTTTTACCATGGCCTTCTTACAGCACATTTGCATTCATTTGCCAAATATTTATTTGGAAATTTATTATACTTTTGTCATTTGAGGAGGAGTTCATTTGTGCTTTATATTTAATTGTACAAACTCTTGAGGAGGCAGCATGTGGTTCAGTTGGTACAGCTGCCACCTCTCAGCCTTTCTGGGTGGAGGTTGCATCTTCCCTCTGTGCATGAGCGGGTTTCCTCCCATAAACCAAAAACATGCATGTTAGGCTAATTGGTAATTAAAATTTCCATAGTATGAATTTGTTTGTCTCTATGTGGCCGTGTGATGCAAGTGCGGCCTGTCCACTCTGTACCCTGGACAACAATCTTCAAGGGCCCCATCATCACAACCCCAGAATCAGCTAAATACAGAATAAATTACCATAATATACAGTAAATACTTCAAATTCTAACTATGTCCTCTTGTTGACGCAAATCATCAAGACTGAGTTAAGTTGAACGCACTTTGAACACCATGTGACACCATATTGTTTAGCAACGTGTTGGCCATTGATGTCAGAAGCATTTGTAATGACTGGGGTGGGGCGGGGGTCTGGAGTTCCTCCCCCAGAAATTTTTTAATAAATTAGATGCCATTTCCTGCATTCTGGTGTATTTTAGCGGTTGTTAAACATCTAGTTTTACCTACACAAGTAAACACTTGATCCTGACCAACAGCTAATTCACTTCATTAAATAGATATATTCAAAGGTGACAATTTGATGCCCACATTAAAATTGCATGACTGTAACTTAGTTGACTTCAAATGCAGCAAGATGATCAGAGAATGTTTGCGACAAACAATTTACTGATTATAACAAAAGATTCCTTCAAGAAACCTCCCAGTATAAATCATAAAACCATAATGACTTCTGCTCATTCTAAACTTGTCAAATGGCCTCAATCTCCTAAAGTTAAGGAGAATCATTTGATAATAAATAAGATATATCCTGTAGCCATGTTTCTTTAAAAATTGTTTAAATTTGATGTTGATTTGTGTGCCTTTTCAGAAGAGGAATCCATAGAGCATTTTTTTTTTCATGTCAAAGTCTTTGGTCAGACATCAGACACTGGATTAATCTCAAATTTAACGTTCCTTCTTTAGATGCTGATGCCATTTTATTTTATGTGGATAACTGAAGCTGCAGCTTTCGCTGATGCCATAATATAATCGTACTCATAGCAAAGTATCACATTCACTGTAATGAGGAGGGATAATAAGTCCTTCCCATTTTATGAACGATTTTAGTCATACTCATCTTCATTAAGTACCGGTAGATAAAAAAAACTGCAACACTGCTAGAATCATCTCACAACAGATAAAAACTTATTGTTTTAATTAAAACTAGTTTCTCAAGAAAGAAAACTGCTGAGCTTGTCAGCAGCAGGTAATACATTCGGGACAAATTGAGGTCATCGATTCGTCAGTTACAGACACGCTTTCTGGGTTGATTGAAAGGTCGCGCCGTCGAGGATCCAATTTATGAAGAAAAAAAAACACGAGAGCTGCTGCAGCCGCGCTGACAGGAGGCGGGCGGCCCAAATACTGCGGAAGCGCAGCAGTCTCTGTGTAGCACAGGGCTCCAAGATGACCAGATATTTTGCTTGTGCCATCACCGCCCTGGGCCCCTTAGAGATCGTGGGCCCCTGGGCCCTTGCCCAGTTACACAAATGGTTAATCCGGCCTTGGCACTAGTGACCCCGGCAATCCCAAAAATGAACAAGCAGGTAAAGATGGTGGATCTTGAAGAGCAAAGAGCCTTTAGTTTTGACAAAGTGCTTTGATGCGTTTGTCACATGGTATTTCATAAGGATAGTTGTACCTTCTGTGTATGTGTAAACACTCACCAGCCAATTAATTAGGGTTGCTTATTATAACAAATAGCTAATGGGTCAATCACATGCTGGCCTCTCAGTGCCTTTGGGAATTCAGATGTAAAGGCAGCTTACTGAAGTTCAAACCATCAGAATTAGGGGAAAAAAACTAGGAGTAAACTGACTTTGAACACAAGTTGTTGATGCCAGATGGTCTGGTCTGAGTATTTCAGAAACTGCAGGTTTACTGGGATTTTTAAACATCTCTAGGGTTTGAAAAAGAATGGTTCAAAGAAAGTGCAACTTTCTATTGCGTGTGTGTGGAAAACAGAAGCCTTGTTAAAGTTAAGAGAATGCGCAGACTGGTTTGAGATGACAAAGGCAAAAGTAGCTTGAATAAACACTTGAACAAAAAAATCTGCATAACACCATGTCTGAATACCTTCACAGATATCTACACCTCCAGATGCAGGAAGAGGGCCACCTGCATCATGAAGGACCCCACTCACCCAGCACACACACTTTTTGCCCCACTCCCCTCAGGCTGGAGGTTGAGGAGCAGAACCAGTGGACTGAGGAACAGCTTCTACCCTGAGGCTGTTGCTCATGAATCCTTAGGATCACTGTGAAAAAAATCACTAACGCCACTTGATTGTTATGTGCTTATTATGTGGTCATGTCCCACATCAAGGCAACCATCAACATCAATGAGGACCCTCATCAATACGCATACCGTGAGAACCGATCAACAGAGGACGCCATTTCTTCCGTGGTCCACACTGCTCTCACCCACCTGGATCAGAAGGACTCATACGTGCGTCTGCTCTTTGTGGACTTCACATCTGCTTTCAACACCATGATCCCCCAAACTCTGATAGACAAACTATCTACACTTGGACTAAGCCCCTCTATTTGTAACTGGGTACTAGACTTCTTAACAGACAGACCACAGTCCGTGAAGATCCACAACTTCTCCTCCTCCACCATAACCCTCAGCACTGGCTCTCCTCAGGGATGTGTGCTGAGCCCCCTTCTGTTCACTCTGCTCACATATGATTGTACAGCCACACTTCCAGGCTGTCATATTGTTAAGTTTGCAGATGATACAGCGGTGGTGGGATGCATCACAAACAATGATGAGTCCAGCTACAGACAGGAGGTGGAACACCTGGAGAGCTGGTGCAAAGAGAATAATCTTCACATGAATGTGAAGAAGACAAAGGAGATGATTGTGGACTTCAGAAGGAACAAACACACCCATGCCCCACTGAAAATAGGTGGGTCTGCAGTGGAAGTGGTCTCCAGCTACAAATACTTGGGTGTACACATGAATGATAACCTCAGCTGGAGCAACAACACCACCAGCCTGATCAAGAAAGGTCATCAGAGACTCTACTTCCTCAGACGGCTGAGACGAGCTGGTCTGAGCAGCCCAGTCCTCACCTCCTTCTACAGGTGTGCAGTGGAGAGCATCCTGTGCTCCAGCATCAACGTGTGGCATGGAGGCTGCACAGTTGAAGAGAGGAAAGCTCTGCAGAGAGTGGTGAAGGCTGCACAGAAGTCTGTTGGAGTCAGTCTCCCCACCATCACAGACATTTACACCTCCAGATGCAGGAAAAGAGCCACCTGCATCATGAAAGACCTCACTCATCCAGCACACTCACTCTTTGCCCCACTCCCCTCAGGACGGAGGTTGAGGAGCATCAAGTGTAGAACCACTAGACTGAGGAACAGCTTCTACCCTGAGGCTGTTAGACTCATGAATAAATAAAAATAAAATAAAAAATAAACACTGCAAAATATCACATTATGCTGATGCTGATCTGTTTTCTTGTTGCTGTGTTCATCTGTGACCATCTGCTCATACAAGCCCAAAACCAGAAAAGTTGGCACGTTGTGGAAATCGCAAATAAAAACAGAATACAATGACTTGCAAATCTTTTTCAACCTATATTCAATTGAACACACTGCAAAGACCACATACTTAACGTTCGAACTGGTAAACTTTGTTATTTTTTGCAATTATTAGCTCATTTGGAATTTGATGCCTGCAACATGTTTCAAAAAAGCTGGCACAAGTGACAAAGAAGACAGAGAAATTTGAGGAATGCTCATCAAACACTTATTTGGAATATCCCACAGGTGAACATGCAAATTGGGAACAGGTGGGTGCCATGATTGGGTATAAAAGCAGCTTCCTTGACATGCTCAGTCATCCACATAGAAGGATGGGGCGAGGGTCACCACTCTGTGAACAAATGCGTGGGCAAATTGTCGAACAGTTCAAGAACAACTTTTCTCAACGAGCTATTGCAAGGAATTTAGGAATTTCACCATCTACGGTCCGTAATATCATCAAAAGGTTCAGAGAATCTGGAGAAATCACTACACGTAAGGGGCAAGGCCGAAAACCAACATTGAATGCCCGTGACCTTCGATCCCTCAGGCGGTACTGCATCAAAAACCGACATCAGTGTGTAAAAGATATCACCACATGGGCTCAGGAATACTTCAGAAAACCACTGTCAGTAACTACAGTTCGTCGCTACATCTGTAAGTGCAAGTTAAAGCTCTACTATGCAAAGCAAAAGCCATTCATCAACAAGATCCAGAAACGCCGCCGGCTTTGCTGGGCCCGAGCTCATCTGAGATGGACTGATGCAAAGTGGAAAAGTGTTCTGTGGTCTGATGAGTCCACATTTCAAATTGTCTTTGGAAACTGTGGACGTCGTGTCTTACGGACCAAAGAGGAAAAGAACCATCAGGACTGTTATAGGCGCAAAGTTCAAAAGCCAGCATCTGTGATGGTATGGGGGTGCATTAGTGCCCAAGGCATGGGTAACTTACACATCTGTGAAGGCACCATTAATGCTGAAAGGTACATACAGGTTTTGGAGCAACATATGCTGCCATCCAAGCGACGTCTTTTTCATGGACGCCCCAGCTTATTTCAGCAAGACAATGCCAAGCCACATTCTGCACGTGTTACAACAGCGTGGCTTCGTAGCAAAAGAGTGCGGGTCCTCCCCTGGCCTGCCTGCAGTCCAGACCTGTCCCCCATTGAAAATGTGTGGCGCATTATGAAACGTAAAATACGACAACGGAGACCCCGGACTGTTGAACAACTTAAGCTGTACATCAAGCAAGAATGGGGAAGAATTCCACCTGAAAAGCTTCAAAAATTGGTCTCCTCAGTTCCCAAACGTTTACTGAGTGTTGTTAAAAGGAAAGGCGATGTAACACAGTGGTAAATATGTCCCTGTGCCAACTTTTTTGCAATGTGTTGCTGCCATTGAATTCTAAGTTAATGGTTATTTGCAAAACAAAATAAAGTTTCTCCGTTCGAACATTAAATATATTGTCTTTGCATTCTATTCAGTTGAATATGGGTTGAAAAAGATTTGCAAGTCATTGTATTCTGTTTTTATTTGCGATTTGCACAACGTGCCAACTTTTCTGGTTTTGGGCTTGTACAAACTCATGTTCGTGCTGCTGTTTATTCCCACTATATTAGGCTTAGTGTATTACTAGTTGATGTTTTTCTTAGTTAATTCTAGATGTTATTACTGTTTTTCTCTTTCATTTGTTGTTGGATGTAACTGGGACCTCGTGTACATAATCTCGTTTTCATCACATGTACCACATGCGGTGCAAATGACAATAAAGACTCTCTCTGACTCTCTTATTATCCATGACGCTGATCTCATGCAGATTCATGTTTGTGTTCAGTCATCATCTGCTCACACACACTCATGTTCATGCTGTTTTGCAACATTGTTTGGTAACATTAGTGCTTAGTATATTCCTGATTTAGCATTTTCTTCCTTACAATTTGTTTTTGTTGAATGTGACTGGGACCCCATGTACGTAGTTTTGTTCCACCTCGTGTTATATGACTTGACCTTCAGCATCTGAACACACCAACTTCCACTATAGTCAGCCAAGGATAGAGACCGAGGCAATAGTTCAGACTCACCAAAATTACGAGAAAAAAAAAAAAAAACAACGCCTGGTCTGATATCCATTTACTGAACTCCAGTGATCTCCATGGTCACTGGATCTCAGGCTCGTCAAGTTTCTTTGAGTTGTCAAAAGTCAAAGTCAACTTTATTGTCAAAACTGCAATATGTACAGGACATACACAGGATTGAAATTGCATTTCTCTCAGTCCCTCGGTGCAACAGTAAACATTTAAACATAAGCATAAAATGAAATAAAAGTGTAATACTGTCCTGAGTTTTTGCATAGTAGTTTTTGCATAGTAGTATAAAAGTATGAAAAGTTACACTAAAACATTTAATAAACAATCATAAAATGAAATAAAAGTGTAATACTGTCCTGAGTTTTTCATAAGTATAAAAAGTATCTATAAAATAAAAGGTTCTGGAATTGACATTTGTAAAAGAGTGACAAAGCTGCATACGAGGTTAATGTACACAGTATATGTATGAAGTAGTTGATATTGGTATAGAGGTAAAGTGGCATATGCAATAAGGCTAGTAAAAAGAATGTATCAGTAGTAGTGTAATAAAAGTAGTGAACATAAATGTAAAGTTAATGTAAACAGTAGTAGGACTAAGGCAGTAATGTAATAACATTAGTGCAAATATTAGTGCAAACTGAATGAGCACGACCGTGAGTTTAGTGAATGATGACAAGAGTCCAGTGTTAAAAACTTTGTTTTGTGTGGTAATGTGTGAGAAAGTTTGTGTTAAGGCAGTTCAAATGGGGAGGCAGAGCAGGCAGAGTGTTTAGCATCCTGACTGCCTGATGAACAAAGCCGTCTGTTTGCTGGTTCGAGCCTGGAGACTTCTCAGTCTCCTCCCTTATGGCAGCAGTCTGAAGCAGCTGTGTGGGATCACCCGCCATGCAGAGGGCTTTTCCAGTGAGGCGGTTGCTGTGTAAGTCCTGTTGTGGAACAGGAGCATCATGTGCTGCTCAACAGACCAGCAACAGCTGTAAACCAAATTTTTGAGGAAGGTTTCAAACACCTTTTTGAACCCATGCCACACATGAAGCCGCTCTGAAGACAAAGATCCAACCCAGTACCAAGAAGGTGTATCAAAGTGGCTGAGTGTATAATGCAAGAAATTTAAAAGGTTAAAATCTAGATATGCAGACCTTCCCCCTTACATCACACAAGCACAATTTAGCACCCTATACCACGGTTCTGCATCCCGGTTTTTGTTCAAGTTCCCCTTTCTGTCACCCAATTTTTGCAGTTCACTTCTGCCTTTATGCAGCGTTAAGGTTAAGATTAGTCTTCTGGGCCACTGTGCAGTTTAGTTCTCATGCATTACAGCCAGATTGGTAGCCCAATAATCTTGTTCTCATTGACCTACTGGAGGAGATTTTAAAATCAAGTTCAAGAATGCTTCAATGGTGCCAGGGCTGGATTTTACTATTGCATTAATTGACAGCCTAATTAGATTTAAGACGTTTGAATTTTCAACAAAATGCCTCTGCAAGTTGTGGGAAGGTAAAACTTTAAAAACTTTGTTGTACTTCGATGTACTTCGAAATGTGCAGGAATTAGCTAATTTTTATCAGTCATAAGCAGTGCTTATAAAAAAAATAAAATGGCATCAAAACAGCCTATGCTTTATGTAAACAAAGTAGGTGGCAAGAGTTCATTTTTTATTAAAAGTCTTTTATTGAAACAGGTTAAATCTCAATGGTTAAATCTCATTGGTCCAATTGATACATATTCAAAACCATTTACATCATGTCTTGGACCTGTGGAGAAAACAGAAAAGTTCATTAAAGTTCAGTTTAATGTCGACATATTGCCCTCCCAGCACACACCCACTGGGACAGTCTCTACCTTTTGTCTGACTTTCAGGGTGTTGACATTGCCCAGTACAGATGCCACCATGAGGATTTTTGGCATCGCAGATAACCGCATCGCAATGGACAAATACCTGTTGGGAAAGTTGGTTTTAAGCAATGAATTTAGTTTTGGCTTTAAGAAATAAAAAATATTTAAGTTACCTGGTTATTCAGGTCATCTTGGCCTTCTGCAAAGGCAAACATCTGGATCTCAAAGCGCTTTAAGTGAGATGGATAACGAACCCTGGCATCAGGCCACACTGGATGGAAGACCACCTTATTTGGATCCACTGGATTTGGACAGCTGGAGAATTTAAAAAAATGCATCCATTACAACAACTCTTCTGAATTTTGGCAAGAGTAACTCAGGTGTGCTAGTTAAACAGTTACCCATTGATGATCAATTTCCATCTGGGTTGGGACGCCCTGTCCTCATTTTGTGTTGCCCAGCAGTTCTCCAGCTGCAGAGACACTTGGGGGTTTGCGGATCCAATCAGCTCCACCTCGAAATACAGAGGCTGTTGCAGATATTTGGCTACCGGATAATGCTCAAGACTCTGGAAGGCGCTATACGTGTCATCTGGAGAAGAATTCATATCACAACCTTTTAAATTCAGTTCATGTGATCAGGTTTAGTCAAGAGTAATCATGTCCCATGTTGTTAAAATGTTGTCAGAATCTAAATGGTCAAGTTTTACCTGAAGCCAGTTTAATCACAACTTTCAGCTGGCCTTTAGCGTTCTCTGCATACGGCTCACTCCGGCGAGCTCTGGTGTTGAAAGCTACAGCTTTGCTCGTTTTGATCTCATACAAACATGAAACCTTCAAGCTGAGGGAACAAATGTTTGAGCTTAATTGCTTTTTCCATATTTCAAGAGTGTTGACCATTTAGTATTGTATACTTACTGATACTCTGGTTCCTCAGAAGTCAAGTCTTTTCTCATTACAACGGCATCAGGCAGAGAGATTTCATTTTCATACAGCATGGCATTGGGCAAAAACTACACAGAGAAATAAAATTAGGTTTCATTTCGGGAACATGTTCCAATTTAGAGCCACTTTTACCTTTCGTGTGGTTCCACATGAATTCACAGTAAAGACAAAGAAGGAATAGCTGTCATCGCTGTAGGAGGGGCCACAGAGGGGGTCTAGGAGGGTGAGCTGAGCAGGGTTGAGAGAAGGGACAGACTCCAGTTTCACAGCCAAAGCAGTCATCGTTCCATTTGGGAAACACTCTGAAAAAGAAAAAACATGAATTCTCCAGAGATGACGGGAAGAGGAGATATAAGAACCTAAACAAACCAGTCAGTGTTGCAGGAAAGTTGCAAGCCACAGAGAAGTCCTTGATTTTTGCGTTAGTCTCTGGATTGCTTAGAAATACATCAAGTCGGCCCCTAATTGAAGATTCTTCAATAGCCTGAATATAAAGAGAAAAAACAAAGTAACCTAAAGTACAAACTATTCCGATTTAAAGAGGTTCAGCTTATAAAACGTACCTCAACGGACACATCAGGAGAATTAAATGGAACAACAAAACTGAAGTGCGTCCCATTATCCATGTAGTTGTACTGCTGAGCCAAACCAGGGGTCATCAAGTGCTTTCCAACCGCAGTCTGGAAGTTGACATCTGTTCCGTGTTTCACGAGGACGTAGAAGTTTTGCTTATCACAGCCACCAGAAATTGAGGGTGGGACTGCCAAGACAGAATATACACGTTTACTATTCAGATTCATTCCGATTCATTTGGATTGACCTCATGTGGATTAAATACAAACCTATGTGTTGTACAGCAGCTTCCACATAAGCTACGTAAGAAAAGGGAACAAGCTCTTCCAGCACCAACAAGCCAAAGACCAGGTGAAGAGAATAAAGCACGACGCCATTTTGTATCTGAAAGAAACAAAAAGTTTAAAATGGAAGTCCAATTTGCTCTTCCAACACCAAAACTAAATCTTTACCTGTGCAAGGACTACAGGATCGGTGAAGGGCACTTGAAGGGTGAAGACCTTCATGCTGCCATTAGGAGACATGTGCTCCATGACGTTAAAGCCTCTGGCACTGCACTCAGCCATGGATAAAACCCCAGAGGGGAAGGTAATGTTCATCAGTGCCACATCGGATGCAAATTGTCCCAGTGTTAGTTGAAACATCTGCTCCACTGGAACCGTTTCTGTAGAAGTGAAAAGGTTAGTGTGGAGCCGGGAGAATATAAAATAAAAGACACAACTGCAGCAATTAACTCACTGTCAATCAGTTGCAAAGATTGAGGCATCAAGTCCGTGGAGATGTGAAAGCAAACTTTGTATCTGGTGTCCTCGTGAGTGGAGTCGTCAGTCCAGAGCAGCTCGAGCATTGGCTCGATCATGTACGAGATGAAGTACTGATCATCTTTAACGTGACTCTGCAACAGCAGATCAAACCCACATCTTTGATTTATGCAAATCCATGAAAGGATTGACCATAACCATCAAACGAGAAGATTTCAGAGAAGCCAAAATGTGCAGATCACCTTGAAGTAGCCACCGGCAGCGCCAATAGGAATTGTAGTCACGATATAATAGTCATCAATAGACACAAAGTATTGTTGGGCTTGCATTTCAGCAGCACTGAGCCTTTGACCATTGATACCAAAGTGCACTGCCATCAGATTGAATGGGCCAGACATGATCAGTGGGTCTGGCTTACGGGGTAGGTACCAGGAGATTGTGGTCGAGGTAAAGAAAACACTGCCTGTAGACAAATGCAAAGTTTAGTCAAGAGCCAAAAGACCCTAAATGGAAGAGACCCTTATATTCAGAATTTGGCATGCATCCATTTTCCTCAATAAGTGAATGGGTAGTCATCCAGACAGAAGTACTAGCAGAGTCAACCATTGAAAATTTGGGATAAAATTCACACAATAGCTGCAGAGTACATTTCACGATTCACTTAAATAAAAAGCTGCACTTCAAAGTATCATTACCCTCTTGCATGGGGCACGCAGCAGCTGCATCAATTTGAGTCGCCAGCCATCTCTTTTCAAAGATTGTTGAAGTGCTCAGAACCCTCATGGGAATCTCTGCTACCTGGAGAGGGCAGAGTTGCACAAGATGCAAATGAAAACCCTACAGTTTGAACTCTGACAATTACTGGCTGTAAGCAGCCAAGTTGTCTCATGGGTTCAACATAATTAAGGCCGGATAGAAAAAAAGAGAAAGTCCAGTTTGACTCACATGCTGAATGTACATTTCTGGTGCCATTATCGGACTCCGCAGAACCAGCCTTGGAGTATTTCCTATGCCATACCCACTTCTTTGAGCTTCAGCCACACTCATTGCCTTCTCTCCTTCAGGTGTGAAAAACAGAACTGTTGTCGCTCTGAAGCCTGCGTCCAAGGGTTGTTTCTGAAATTAAAACATTTGGACTTCAGAATACAGAAATATTTTTTAAAAAAAAATTGTCAAAAGTTGAAATTTATACAACCTCTGCAGCTCGTCGAGGGTTGACAGTCTGTGGCAAGGCATAGTCACCTGGAGCCGCCCGTTTCACGGATATCTTTAAAATAAAAATAGATTTTCCTAAGTGACGAAATGCACTGGCACCGTCTTCAGAACCATGACCTTCTGCCGCTTCGACGTACCTCCATGTAGTTGTAATCACAGATGATTTCCCTGGAGGCCCAGGCATCATACCGACAGGTTTCAGCCACCTGATAAAGCTCGTCTTCAAACAGGTTTCCATGCACCCGGAGGTGAAGGGCTGTTGCAAACATTTGGTCGTCCTACAAGAGAAAGCAGTTCCATCTCAAAAAGGATTAAAACAACAAGTCTTGCACACAGTAAATGAAAAGAATTACTGTTTCATTACCACATTTTGAGCAAAACAGTTTTGAAGGGAGATGTAAATCATGGCATTCCCCAGCTTGTCAGTCTTCATGCTGAAGCCACATTGCGATGCCAAGCTTGGCGTAAGAACCACAGCAGTGTCATCTGCAGAGGAAAGGGAGGGTTACACCAAATAGAACTACAATAAAATTAATTTAAAGAAGTTTCAACTTACTGACAACTACTGCAACCTCCAAAAGATTTCCTTCAAGAGGACCAACATCCACACGCATGATGTTCCCCAGACATTTTGTCCTGACATCTGAGTGGAAATAAAATCAAAAGTAGCCAAATGAGCAGATATGGGCAAAATAAAAAAATTATACATTTTTTAAATACAATAAAAACTTACTTAAGGCATACTTATTTTGAGCCTCTATGTTTGAAAACACAATCATGAGGCAAAGCCACCTAGAAAATTATCAAGCAAAGACAAAATGTGATTACTAAAGTAGCCAAACTAGTTAAAGTGGAGGTTAAACAAAGCAACTGAATAAAACTACACACCCCAATTCTAAGAACCAACCCATGGCACAATGTCGGAGACTGGAATACTCAACCTCACTGTGTTTGCAGCTTCTTATAAAGCAGGTGGAGGACAAGAAGCCTGCAGGTCCCTGCTCTGCACAGGTGGATCCTGTTACTGCCTGATGGAGATAATTGTGCATGAGCACTCTGCTTTCAGAACCGATTGGTCTCATTTTTAACTGATGTGCACAATACCGAATGGCTTTCAACACTGATCTAAACAAATTTATATCTTTAAATGAAAAAAGTAATGCCAAAAGTAATTAAAATAGAGTTAAAAGAGTTGCCTGGTGTTATGAAGGTGAGTTTTCAATATGTCCA
>JBBPBX010005774.1:58119-70797 GCA_038048925.1 Garcialebias charrua | reverse complement strand
TATATATATATATATATAAGTTGCTTTTATTATGCATTTATTAAATGGCCAAAAAAGCTTTGTTTTTCCAGGGCAGCACCATCCATCCATCCATCCATCCAACCATCCATTGCGGCCAGAGCCACCAGCTCTTTAGCGTTCCTCCGCCTGCACCAGCTGAGTGAAGCGAGCGCACACGGGAGGACTCGCTGGCGCAGTTTTTCAAAATTTAAAGCATCAGTCAAGAAGTGTTTTATGAATTTGAAGAAAAAACATATTAATTAAATCTTTATTTAGGCAGGTTAATCCCATTGAGCCTCGAGGACTCATTTACAAGAGAGACCTGGAAATACAAGTCGCTTCAATGTATCAGTCACAGGACTGCCAAATTATGCAAAAAACTATGACCTATACACCAGAAAACATGGTATATGTACTGTATCTTCTAAATTTTACTTACCAGCGCATCGCCAGTTGAAAGAGATGAAAAACATGCTCGTGGGCTCTGGATAGACTGCTGGACCTTCAGCCGTGCGCATCCACTGGAGGTCCATGTGGGCCAGCTACCAGCTCTCAAGATTCACCAATGGGTCTGGAGGTCTGGTTCTGGTCTGGTTCAGTGGGTTCTGTATGGGTCTCTGCGGTGCTGGGCACCCAAGTCACAGTAATAAGCACCGAACATTTTCTGATGAGATCAAAACGTTCCTCTAGTTCAGCAGAAGGAAAAGAGGATTCTGGGCAGGTGTAAAGATATAAGGAGGTCAATATTAATACTGACCTCTTTACCTTAATTAATTTACATACACACTACCGGTGTATGAATGTCTGAATGAATGGGTGGATGGCTGGTATTGTAAAGCGCTTTGGGGCTCCTCACAGGGGGCTGGAAAGCGCTATATAAATAAGCTCCATTTACCATTTACCATTACTTATTCAGATTGAATAGTAAATTCACGGATTCTTTTCTTTTTCAGTTTACCCAATATTTCTGTGATCTTTATGATAGATAAATAAACCATAAAGCCATTAAGTGACAGAGACGTTGATTTTAGTTTGGTATGCCAGGAGACACTACCATTTATTTAAAATAAAATCAACTAAAATTAACATCATTACACTTGATTGACATGATTTCACTTTCTTGCAATTTAACACGTCAGTACATTTAAATGTAACAACAGACATAAGTAATGATGACAAGTTACTATTTATCTGTGGCTCAAGGACTTAAAATGTAGTTACCAAATTAAATTGAGAGGGATAAGGAAATAGGAGGAGAGATGGAGAGATGGTTTAAAGGAAATTGTCTTGAGCATGTTACCAGAAGTGACACTCCCCATCAGATTTCTGCTGAAATCCAGGTACGTTTGTAAACGCTGACTCATTACCTTTAAGACGACCAGTCTAGTAAAGAGATGGCACCAGCCTTTCAGATGCACAGAGTCCTTCAGGCCCAGTACGTCCAAACTGGTTGTTTACTTTCCAACGTCTCCTGGGGTTCACTTGGATCATCAGAAAATGTGTCAGCTCTTGGTTGACTTCAAGACAAGATTTTAACTTCTGGAAAATGTAGTCATTAAGAGCGGGAACAGTGGAGGCTTACTGAGAGAAAACTACAAAATGGCGACACATGTCCAAAGTATTTTACTTTCTCTTTAACTTTTTACTGTACAGTACTTTATCCAGTACTGTTCCAGTCACATCAGTAATATAAAAGTTAAGAATCGTGTGTCCTGTACAACTTTTTTGTACAATATTACATACTGTACGTTCACAAACCGTGATAGAGCGAGTCTGTGAAAGTCGAACCACGAGGTAGCGAGGGACTACTGTGTAGCCATTTTTGTGTTTTGTGGTGGCCATCTTGATATGGGTTGACTCCTAAAGTTAATCAGTTGTAAAGCTATTCATTATTTTATGAAAGTCATCTTTTTACATCCATCCTAAGATTTGTGAGATATTTTTCTAACAGACAGACATATTGTGCTTCAGTAGTTAATGGCAAAGTTCTGAACAGAGATCTTGATCAGTTAGTGCTTAGAGTGTGTGGGAGATAACTTTCAGCTCCTGTAAATTTTAGCTCCACATTTATAAAATTAACCAAATTATTGTAATATGTTTCTGACTGAAGAGAAGTTGAACAGAGTTCGAGAAGAGCTGCAGTCACACTCCTGATTTCCATCAGAGCAGAGAGCTGGTGGTGACTAAGAGTTACGAGAAAGTCGTGCCCCGCTCGGTGCTCTCTGTGGAACAAGTGCCACTTGAAGCCATTAAACAGCACTAATGAGAGGCTGCCGTCTCCTCCGTGTGTCAGACTGTGGATCTGTGGAGGCCAAACCGCATAACATTACCTCAGCTACGTGACTCGTGGAGCTGGGGTTCAGTGAGGACTCTAATTTATGACTTGTACGTGTGAGTGCAGAAATGTGTTGAATTTACTTTCTATGACCAGGGGCGGTCCTAGCCTGTTTGGTGCCCTGGGTGGACACCAAACAGGGGTCAAAACAACTTAGGCCTAAACCAATTCACCTTCCTTGGTGAACAGATTCCATCCATCCATCCATCCATCCATCCATCCATCCATCATCTTCCACTTGTTCTACAGTTGGATCATGGGGGCAGCAGCTTAAAGCAGGGAGGTCCAGACATCTCTTTCCACAGCCTCCTATTCCAGTTCTTCTGAGGGGACTCCAAGGCATTCCCAGGCCAACTGAGAGATGTAGTCTCTCCAGCGTGTCCTGGGTATTCCCCGGGGTCTCCTCCCAGTCAGACATACCCGAAGCGCCTCCCTAGGAAGGTGCTCAGGAAGCATCTTTACCAGATGTCTGAACCATCTCAACTGGCTCCTCTCGATGTGGAGGAGCAACGATTTTACTTTGAGTCTCTCCAGATAACTGAACTTCTCACCCTATCTCTAAGGGAGAGTCCACCTACCCTGCAGAGGAAACTCATTTCAATCGCATGTATCCATAGTCTTGTTCGTTCGGTCACTACCCAGAGTTCGTGACCATAGGTGAGGGTAGGAACGTAGACAGACTGTGAAAAAGAAAGCTTTTCCTTACAGCTCCCTCTTCACCACAATGGACCGGCACAGAATCCACAATACTGCAGATGCATCACCAATCCATCTGTCAGTCTCACGCTCTATTCTTCCCTCACTCATGAACAGAACCCTGTTGTGCAGTTTCCTTTTTGTATAATTTTTTTTTCTATTTCACACAAATAAGCTGTGAATTTTTGGCTATATTCTCAATGTTATGAATGAAATGTGGTTTGTTTGGGAGCCATCAATAGTGGGAGTTACTTAGTGAACATGATGCAAATGGTAAAATCATTACGCCCACACAGAAACATAACCCAGGGTTGGTTAACGTCCAACAAATAAGCAAGATTGCTGTAATGGTGGAGGGAGTGAAGCTCACGGTGTTACCTGAGGCATTTTTCCTTATCAGCCAGCGATCCTTTATCACAACCTGTGTGTCAGAGCTCAGCAGAACCTACACACACCTGGAGGAGGGCGATAGGAAACTGATATGTAGGCTAGACAGGCTAGATGAAATAATGGTATTTTCTAAGGGGGAGGGACAGGGACAGGGTCGGGCACTCGTGCCGCCCTTGACGAGATGCCACCCAGGGTAGCTGCCCATATCGCCCACATCAGAAATCACCACTGTCCATGACTCTTCAGCTCAGCCTAATGTCAAAGGAAAACTTTTTTGTTGTTGTTGAAATAATAGAACAACCTTATGGTTTACAGTAAGGGCTGCTTAGCGTGCAGCATTTATGATTGTTGCACCTGATGCAGAAGGTAATAATGTTTTTGCTCATATTTGTGCATCTGTTTGTTCATAGTATTGGCAAAATATCTCATTAACCAGTAAATGGGTTTACTGAATTAAATTTTGGAGTTGATCCTAATAAAGATAGCCACGGCAGCTAATTTAAATTAGCAAACGCAAAATGGAAGAAAGTCAGCCAAGTCTACAGATACTGAGCTGAAGTTTGATGTGGTAGTAGCTGGGAGTGATTAGCAACACATACACTGAGCACAAATACCTGTTGGAATATGATGCAAGATGTTTTCAAACTCATTACAAAAGGGGGTCAAAATAAATTTTTGTTCAGACCAAGGGTCAGTTTCAATCAATGCATTGACTCTAGTCAGAAACCCGACATCTTTTCTTGGTTGCACGTTCCTCAGCAAGAGTTCAGTCAGTCTCATTTGACCTTCTCTGTTGCTCTTTCTCTTGTGTTGAGAAATGACAGTTGTAGTTGTTTTGGTCAAATCCTGAAAATGCTGAAACATTTTGCACTGCAGTCAAACAGTCAGAGAAAGGTTTCTGTTAGAATCACTTCATACAATAGAGGGCAGCAGGTTAACCAGACTGTGCATCTGTGTGTAAGTCAGAATCCAGAACATTAAAACTTTTGATTAAAGGCTTTCATGGATTTGGGATGTAAAAAAGGGGAACCAGAAATGTTTTGAGACACTGATCTGAGCTGCTCATGCTGTGCTAACTGCATCGAGCAATGCTGTAATTTGAGCTGTAGTCTCGGGTCTAAAAGTGGAAATGGAAAATATCATTCCATGAGGTCTGAGTGAAACCAAAAGAACTCACCAAGTGGTCACAAAAGATTCAAGAGCAACAGCTACGGATACATCTCCAAATCACAAAAAACTCTTTCCTCTTCTTCTTCTCCATCACTGTTCTTTGCTTTGTGAATAAAGAAACAAGCGTGGTCTGCAACAATGTGAGAGTTAAGCATGAGAAGAGCTGTTTGTAGATAGATATATAGATATATAGATAGATAGATAGATAGATAGATAGATAGATAGATAGATAGATAGATAGATAGATAGATAGATAGATAGATAGATAGATAGATAGATAGATAGATAGATAGATAGATAGATAGATAGATAGATAGATAGATAGATAGATAGATAGATAGATAGATAGATAGATAGATAGATAGATAGATGATAGATAGATAGATAGATAGATAGATAGATAGATAGATAGATAGATAGATAGATAGATAGATAGATAGATAGATAGATAGATAGATAGATAGATAGATAGATAGATAGATAGATAGATAGATAGATAGATAGATAGATAGATAGAGACTTTTCTGCATCATTCATATTACTGTCATTATTTTCAGTTCTCAGACTACCTGGAATCACTGAATCTTATCAACACATCTGGATCTGCCCATCACTGCAGCTTTCATTGTTTTTGGGTTCTGAATGATCGTGTCTTCATTAATGTTTCACATGGTTCAATTATGGGGGCAAAATGTCACACTGTTAACTCCTGTAATTACACATCAGTGACAAAGAAGTCAAGTAAATGTCTGATATTAATGTTGTTATTGATCTCAGGGATTCAGCCCAACCCAGGGCCAATCACTAACTACTGTACACCTAATGAGTTTAAAAATATTTCAGGTCTCCGTTTTCTGCATGTAAACGCTCGTAGCCTTCTAAAAAAACTTGATGAACTGAAAATCCTAATCACTTCTTCTGGGGCAGATGTGATCGTTATCTCTGAAACTTGGCTCAAAAATTCTGTTTTGAAAAATGACCTGGCAATCAATGAATTTAAGATCTATCGTTGTGATCGTAATAAAAAGGGAGGTGGAGTCGCTATTTACATCAGAGACTCTTTGGCTGCCAGGATTGCGTCTAAAAAAACAATCGCAAACCAGTTTGAGGCTTTAGCTGTGAACATCAGTTTGAAAGGAGGTCAGCCCTTAACTGTTGTAGGTTGTTATCGTCCCCCCTCCGCAACACCTGAAGCTCTATCCTCCCTGACTGAATTCATAGGAAATTTAAAACACAATGAGATTGTTATGGCAGGAGATTTCAACATTGATTGGAATAAGTCGACCCCCCTCTGTGATAAATTCAAGGAATGTTGCCTATCTCTCAATCTAACACAACTTATCGATTCTCCCACCAGACCAAACATAAAATGTCCCGAAAAATCTTCCACCTTAGATCTGTTTTTCACAAATGCACCTCACAAATTTCCTGGTATAGGTGTATTTGCTAACGTTTTGAGTGATCATTCCGTAATAGCAGCTCTTAGATCTACTAAACTTCCACCTGCTAAGCCCAGAATAATCCAAAAAAGGGATTTGAAACGTTTCAGTGAACAGTCATTCCTTTGGGATCTATCCCACTTTGACTGGCAACGTATCCTACAAATCAATGATGTGAACACCGCTTGGAACTATTTTCATGATAGTTTCATTTACTTTGTAAACAAACACGCTCCTTTCCGGCAGTTCAGGATAAAGGGCCGTGACAGCCCCTGGTTTACTCCTGAACTAGCTGATCTCCTGCACTGGAGAGATCATCTTTGGGCCGCAGCAAGAAAATCACACTCAGACACTGACTGGTTGAAATTTCGGCAGCTAAGGAATAAATGCACATCTGCCATCAAAGCCGCAAAACGTAACTACTTCTTATCTCAGACCTCCAAAAATCTAAACGATCCTAAAAAATTCTGGAAAACCATTAAATCTCTCTCAGGCACCCCCCAATCATCTGACCTCCCATCACAATTTCTTGTTGACTCTGTTCCTGTGTCAAATAAGCACGAGATCCTGAACTGTTTCAATAAACATTTTGTTGCTTCTAGTTCATTATTTGACACAGTTACAAATGGAAAATCAGCCACTTTATCTAATAATCAAACTTCTACAAATCAAATCCCTCCTACAAGCCAACCATCTGTTAATCACACCTTCTCTTTTTCTCCGTTCTCAGTCAGTGAGGTAAATAAACTGTTAAATGATCTTGATCCTAAAAAATCTGCAGGTCCAGATGAACTTCCACCTTATTTCTTAAGGCTGGCTGCTCATATCATCACAGTCCCTGTGACCCACATCTTTAATCTATCCATAAGCCAAAACACCATTCCGGATGCTTGGAAAACAGCCTTTGTTCTTCCTTTGCTGAAGGGAGGTGACCCCACCTCACTGAACAATTATCGACCGATCTCTAAGCTCTGCATCTTAGCCAAGGTTCTAGAAAAACTGATAAACTCTCAGATCAAAAATTATCTGGACTCATTTAACATCTTACCTCTCCATCAATCTGGTTTCAGGAAAAAACACAGCACAACAACTGCTTCTCTGAAGGTTCTGAATGATGTTGTTGAAGCATTGGATGCTAAGGACTATTGTGCTGCACTTTTCTTAGATCTGTCTAAAGCTTTTGACACTGTGGATCATAACATCCTGTGTCATAAGCTCTCAGAAATCGGTTTCTCTGATCACACCATCGGTTGGTTTTCTAACTATCTTTCCAATCGGAGGCAATGTGTTCAACATAACGGTACTTCTTCCAGCTATTTAACAGTTAAAAATGGTGTACCACAAGGCTCAGTTTTAGGACCAACTCTCTTTACAATCTACATAGCTAATGTAGGTCACTGCATCCCTGATGCATCCTTACATTTCTATGCTGATGATACAGTTGTTTACTGCCGAGCTAAAACAGTAGCTAAGGCTTTCCAGTTACTGCAATCCGCTTTTGACATCATCCAGTCAGATTTGTTCCGTCTCAAACTTGTCCTAAATGCTGATAAAACAAAAGGGATGTTTTTTTCAAATAGGAAGGCGGTTCCAGCAGATCCTCCTCTGATTTTATCTTCAAATGGTGTCCCTATTGAGTTTGTTGATTCCTATAAATATCTGGGTATCCTGATCGATTCACATCTCTCTTTTAAACTCCACGTGGAAAACCTAGTGAAGAAACTGAAAGTTAAACTGGGTTTCTTTTTCAGAAACAGATCATGTCTATCACTGAATGTTAGGAAACGCCTTGTATCTGTGACTTTCCTTCCCTCCATTGATTACGGTGACATTCTCTACATGAATGCTCCTACAAGCACCCTGCGGATGTTGGATGTTGTCTATCATGGTGCACTAAGATTCATAACTGGTTGTGATTATCGTACCCACCACTGCACCCTGTATTCACTGGTTAACTGGACATCATTAACCTCACGCAGACTCTTCCACTGGTACATTTTCATCTTTAAATCACTTCTTGGTCTGCTGCCCTCATACATCTCCTCCTACATGTCTTTGCGTGAGTGCAGCTACAGTGTGCGCTCTCAGGACATGATTACCTGCAGTGTTCCGTCAGTGAGGACTGAACTTGGAAAAAGGGCCTTCTCCTACTCTGCTCCTGCTTCATGGAATATCTTACAAAAAGATCTGAAGCTCTCGACCTTGACTTCTCTAAATGGTTTTCAGAATCTGTTGGAATCCTGGCAAAAACCAATGCAGATTTGTTCCTGTCTTTGATTTTATACGTCTACCTTATGTTTTGCTCGTTTTTTGATACTTTGTTTAAAAAAAAAAAGTATTATTCTTTCTTTTGTTTTTTTCTCTTTTTTGTTTTCTATTGTTTATTGTTTGTTTATTGTTTATTGTTTAATAACTTTTTTAACAAATTTTAATTGAATATTTGGGTTTTTTTTTTGTTTGTTTTATACATGACTTGTAAAATACTATGTTCAACCAAATCATAACATTTTAATAATTTCAATTGATGCAATATTTGTTGGGTGACCATAGCACTTCCTACTAATAATTCTTATAGCTCTTAAAAAAAATAAAAACAGGGTTTGTGAGAATTAATGGGTTGAGAATTTTATGTTTGTTAGATGGTGAGCCCTACATGAATGGCTGTAATTTATTTTCTGACATTTGTTTACTTCTGACAGATTTGAAGAATACCAGATGAACAAGAGGATCACAAAAAGGAAGTGAAGACATGAAGACAGAGGTGACACAACAAGTTAAAGGTAAAGACTGTATTTGGTGTACATTTTCTGTGTTTTTATTTATTTACTGTCTAAAATTTTAATAAGGGCTCTTTTGCCGCTTTTAATTTGATGTTTTGTCAGAGCTGATCCTGGAAAATGCTGCCGATCTCGCAAAGTCAGCGCAACACGTGACTCCTGGTGATAATTATCAAAAGGACTGTGAAGATGGAGGACTGTTTGCTGCTTACTGCAAGAGACAGAAGAAGGATGTCCAGACCTGTCCAGCACTACAGCTAAGTCATTACCTCCATATTGCTGATGGACAAAACGCCCTCTTGTTCTGGGCAATGAACATGCACACGCTTCCTTCACTCTTTAATGTGGCTACCAGAGTTTTGGCAGTGCCTGCTTGCAGTGCTCCAGTGGAACGTGTCTTCAGCCATGGTGGCATCATTTTACGTCCTCATCGTGCACAAATGACAGACAGACTTTTGGCCAGTTTGGTCTTTTGCAAATGCAACGCAGAATAGTCAGAGTTTTCAGCTGTGTCGACAGGCCAGAATCAATCTTGATGAATGTGGTGGACTGCAAATGGTTTCAGACTATTTTTGGAACAGACGTGTTTTTGCGGGTTCGTCTACGAGAAAAAGAATCTCTGGATAATTTTTTGGGGTGTTTTTTTTTGGGTGTTGGGTGTTTC
This sequence comes from Garcialebias charrua, assembly GCA_038048925.1. Classification (NCBI taxonomy): domain Eukaryota; kingdom Metazoa; phylum Chordata; class Actinopteri; order Cyprinodontiformes; family Rivulidae; genus Garcialebias; species Garcialebias charrua. The sequence continues at coordinate 61,326 of JBBPBX010005774.1, read as the reverse complement.
GGGTGTTATTTTGTGTAAGGTTTAGGCATGATTATATATTTAGAGATTCATCATCTCTGATCATATATATACTTTTGTTGCAATATAAATAGTGGTGCATGCATTGTGCTGTGTACCTAATTCAGTTTGAAATACTTTGTTTATTCAGCAAATGCTATGACTTTTTTTATTTAAATTTTATATATATAACTTTTATACTTAGTCAGAAATGAATGGACTGCTCTCTCTGGGTTCTGTTCTGCTACTCATTTGGGGGAGTTGGGTATGTTTTTTATACGTTGTATTCAGCTGCACGTGTTCTATCATTTGAGATAAATACAGATTTTAAAAAGAACAAATGGTCTATTATTTACATTTTATGTATAATTGCAAATGTTAAAAAAAAACGGGGGGGGGGAGAACGACTCGAAATGACTTGAAATTAAAAGTTCCTGACTTGAGACTTGACTTGACTTGGATCGTCGTTGACTTGAGACTTGACTTGACTTGGACCGTCGTTGACTTGAGACTTGACTTGACTTGGACCGTCTTGACTTGAGACTTGACTTGCAACAGAGTGACTTGGTCCCACCTCTTGGGCGGGTGACCGGGTCACCCGCCCAAGCGGTACGGGGAATGATCCATTCATGTCCAGACTTTATTTGCAACATGGTACAAATGGCTGGTAACTCTGTTGCATGCACAAATCATGTTTTTTCTGCTGTGAGTGACATAAAATCAAACATGTCGTTACACTTAAGCACGAATAAATATAAAAAAAACAGCCCCTCTCTGTTTTATTGACTCCAAAAAAATAAATAAACAAGCAACAAAGACAAGTAACTTCAGCAGAACATGTCCCTCTGGCTTGCCAGCCGTCATAAAGGGAGGGGACCGTTTCTCCCACTCCCTCACGGCTCACGGGGTGTTAGCATAATCAATAAACCCCGGCAAGGTGCCTCTGCTCCGTCTGTAGAGGACAGGCACAGAGGTGTCTGCAAGCAGGCCCCCCACCCCTCATGGAGACAGGTGAGGGGGATCACGTGCTCCAGCCCCCGTTCCATTGTGAACGACGGGGCGGCCAATACACTAACCAAGCAAACACGTGACATGTTCGCGCCTCAGGGAGACGCGCCGACAGAATCTAACAACGGGGGGGGGCCACGTCATATGCCCACAGGCGACCACTAGCTTCACACATTGGTAAATGGTAAATGGAGCTTATTTATATAGCGTTTTCCAGCCCCCTGTGAGAAGCCCCAAAGCGCTTTACAATACCAACCATCCACCCATTCATTCAGACATTCATACACCGGTAGTGGTAGCCTGCCTTGCAAGGCGCCATCCAGACCTACCAGGAGCAACTTGAGGTTAAGTGTCTTGCCCAGGGACACAACGACACATGGTGGGTGGATGCGGGATTCGAACCTCCAACCTTCCGATCAGGGGTCGACTGCCATTACCACTACACCATGGCCGCCCATTCACAAAAGCAATTGTGTTCAGGCTGGTGTGTGTGTAAACAGCTCAGAGCTGAATCAGATTCCTCTTCCTGTTATTCGAAGGGAACTGGGCTCCTTATCACCAAACAATTTAAAGCCTGCCAAACACAAAGAATCATCTCCACGTTCTCATGTTGCAGCTGTCCTTTTATTATTAATGAGTGACATGCAATGTCCAAGAAGTGATCCCGTAGCACGTGACCTTTCTCACTGTGCTGGTTCAGCTTTGCTCTTAAACAGTATCCCCCCAACGGGTGAAACACAGACCCTGGCCGGTTTGTCTGGTGCCAACGCTCTGTTAAGGCCAAGGACCAGTAAACTGGACCCATCCAGGAAACACATTGGGGTCAGAAGATCTGCTCGTTTACAAAATTTGCAGCTTTTCAGTCCCATGACCCAAAACAAGGAGAGAGAAAGCAGACATTCTGCTCCTTTTCTGTCTAATAAAGATGACAGGTTGCATCTACCCTCGATCACTCTCGATCAGAGCAACCTGGTAGCACATCAACAAAAAGGCCTTCTCGCAAACTTGGTTGACCTCCAAGGGGTCACAGCTTCCAGGGTCCCTGGAGGGGAACTGGATGCACCAACTGCTCTTCTTCAGGGTCAAACTATGTCACCAGAAGAAGTAGACTCGCCGCCTAGGCCGAGAACTGTTAAAAATTTCAGCTTGTTGGCAGAAAAGAACAAGCTGATGGCATCAGGCCTCCCGGAAAATGTGGTAAAAACCATGCAAAATGCTTGTGCTGTATCAACACAGTCCCTCTACGCACAGGAGTGACATATTTTTGAGGCCTGGTGCTCAGAAAGAAATATTATTTCTTACTCATGCGACCTGACTCAGCTCCTGATTTGCCTTCAGGATTTACTGGAAAAAGGTCGTTTTTTCTCAACAATTAAAGTTTTCCTATCAGCTATTTCGCCTGTCACAAAGGCTGGGGACATAGGACACCTAGCGCATATCCAATCATAATAAGATTTATGAAGGGTGTTCTTAGGACAAAACCACCCAACAGGATCCTGACCCCTAGTTGGGATCTTAGTCTGGTCTTGGGGGCTCTCTGTGATCCTCCATTCGAGCCACTGAGTGAGGTTAAGATAGACTTGTTATCTTATAAAACCGCTCTACTCTTGGCACTTTGCTCGGCAAAATGCGTGGGTGACCTCCATGCATTGTCTGTACATCCAATGTGTACCAGATTCGCCCCTGACGGGTCAAAGGTCACCCTAAGGCCTAATCCCGCATACACCCCCAAGGTCTTGACTTTGAACCACAGGAGTCTAGACTTTGATCTCTCCTCCTTCCCACCTGCTCCTGTACTCACTCAGGAACAGGAAAGGCTGAAGGCTCTCTGCCCCGTGAGAGCTTTACGCACTTACATGCAGAGAACAGCCGAATGGAGAAAAACAAATCAACTGTTTGTGTGCTTTGCAGCACCTGCTACCGGAAAGGCCCTATCAAAACAACGCCTTTCACATTGGGTGACTGAGGCCATTAAAAGGGCGTACAGTAGCAAAGGTCAACAGGTGCCCTCTGGAGTGCACGCTCACTCCACTCGGGGCTTGGCCACCTCCTGGTCATTGTTCAAGGGTGTACCAGTTGCAGACATCTGTGCTGCTGCAAACTGGAGCTCCTTAAACACTTTTGCAAATCATTACAGTTTGGATGTTACTGCGTGTGACGTCACTCAGGCTGTCCTTTCTAACACACAGTAGAAAGTAGCCT
>JBBPBX010005774.1:26919-55428 GCA_038048925.1 Garcialebias charrua | reverse complement strand
CTGTCCTGAGATGAAAAGGAAATTAGGATGTTTCAGACCCACCAAGCCCAGAGTCTGCCTTGAACTGGAAACTGCTGAAGTACCAGAGTCTCTGTCCACACTGAAAACAGCTTTAAATCCACGTGGACTGATGGCGATGCCAGAAGCTCCTGCTAGTCCAGATTAATTCAAGCTGGACTGAAATCTGCAGCTGCCCACAACCATGAGCTTGACACCTTTAGGAGAAAAGTTTTCATCATCAAATGAGACAAAAACTGAGATAACTGGCCACAGTGATAAGAATTATGTTTGGAGTTAAATCGTTGAAACGTTAAAACAGCACGGTGGTGGTGGCATCATGCTGAGGTGCTGTTGATTACTGATTGGATAAATCCAGCTGACGTTAAGTTTCTGGAACAGCTCCTCTCAAAGCCCGACTCCATCTTTGTATGGAGGCTTTACATGATGAAAGGTTTTGGATCAAGTGCACCTTTCAACCACACCTCTGATCTGCCAGCAGGGCTTCCCAGTGGTTCCCAACCCTGGTCCCTGAGGAACGCCATCCTGCATGCTTTAGTTGTTTCTGTGCTTTGACGCACCTGATTTAAATGAATGGGTGATTAGCTTCTGCAGAACTTGATTAAATAATTAAATCACTGAATCAGGTGTGTTGGAGCAGAGAAACAACTGAAACTTGAAGGATGGTGTTCCTCAGGGACCAGGGTTGGGAACCACTGATTCAGTTTGTCTCATGCTACTCAACTACAAACTCGACAACTCATCCTCACTTCTTTCTTCTTCTTCTGGCTTATCTTTATATAAACCTGTGAGCTCACCTTCTTGTCTGCAACGAGTCATGTGCACGTCTTTTTAAAAATACAGATAGTCCTCGAGTTACGAACGAGTTCCGTTCCTACGCCCGTTCGCATGTCGAAAATCGCCGTAAGTCGGAAGTACACACTTGCCGTCACTTACACACATACGGTACTGTACAGTTACCAAGCACTTCGCCTATCCTAACACAGTACCCTACATAATTTTCAAAAAACACATACATGTACAGTACATTTGGAGCCATAATGAAGGGGGAAAAAAGTTAATTTCTTACTGTGAGCTGCTGAAGCCTGTCTCCATCTGTTAGCATGTTAAGTCGTTGCACGCCCGAGCTCTGCAGCTTCCTGCTGCTTCGCGTGGTCCACACTGTTTACAGTAAGGCCTGTTAGCTCCTTACATTTGGAGCCATAATGAAGGGAAATAGAGTTAATAACTTACTGGGAGCTGGTGAAGCCGTTTCTCCGCGTGTTAGCATGTTAGCTCCGTGTCCCGGCAACATCCGAGGCCTCGAAGCCGTTTCTCCGCCTGAGACGTCCACAGCGTTCCCCGAGCGTTTCCAGCTCATGTATCCGAGCGAAGCAACCTCTCATCGGACACGGTCCGTCCAAAGCCGGCTGTCGAAGCGGGAGCTAACCGAAGCTAACCGAAGCTAACCGAACACTGCCGAAAACTGCGTAATCGGCTTCAAAATAATAATAATAATAATAAGAAAGTTAATTCTCAATAGTCCAGGTATCAAATCCGCTCATTCTCAATCAGTTCATCTGGACAGTTTCTTTTTAGCAGAAACGTTTCACCCTCACTCCAGAGGGCTTCCTCAGTCAGAGTAGTCCAAAGCACACTGAAGTTAACCCACCAAGTAAGCAACTTATGTGGACCAACCAGTTTGCTGTAGCCAAGATGGTTTCTGGGGGCGTGTCCCTCGTCGACTCCTCCCAGGCAGGCAGACATGTCCAAAGTGGTTCAAGACAAGAAAGTTAATTCTCAATAGTCCAGGTATCAAATCCGCTCATTCTCAATCAGTTCATCTGGACAGTTTCTTTTTAGCAGAAACGTTTCACCCTCACTCCAGAGGGCTTCCTCAGTCAGAGTAGTCCAAAGCACACTGAAGTTAACCCACCAAGTAAGCAACTTATGTGGACCAACCAGTTTGCTGTAGCCAAGATGGTTTCTGGGGGCGTGTCCCTCGTCGACTCCTCCCAGGCAATAATTATTATTATTTACAGTGGTGGGCGCCAGACCGCTAGGTAGCGCTAATGCGCTAATCCACTTATAGCGTACCTAAACAATTTGTTAGCTTTACAGCGGATTGACTAACTTTTATAATTCATACGCGGATTTGCGCTATTTTTATTTAAAATGCAGTACCGCTAATAACTAATTATCTATCAGTAAAAACGAAAAAACTTATTTACGGGCCCGGACGACTGCTAACAGACCATATCCTGTCAGCGCCGGATGTGGTCCGTGACAAAAAAGCGTCCCCTCAGTCTCTTTGCTAGAGCGAGCGCTCTCAGTTAGCAGCCAGTGTGTTACTCTGCAGCCTTATTGCTTGTTTTCGAAGAGTCAGACGAAGAGTTTTTAACATGGAGGGTGAACTTATGGATGTTTCTCAGCGGCCTACGCGACGCGTCTGGATTTTAAAAAGTATTTCGCCATTTGCCCTCTTCAAAATGGCGGCCGCGACGGCCACAGAAGATAAGGACTTTCCATGAAAACACGGTAAAAACAATTATTTCTTTGCTGAGAAAAAATATATTTCTTAGCTGACTTTATAGCACAAGGTTTTTCTGAGCTTAACCGGTTCAAATGGTCAAATCTGCTGGATTAAAAAAAGTATTTCGCCATTTGCCCTGTTCAAAATGGCGGTTAGCGTGTTAGCATTAGCGTCCGCTAGCATTGGTAATACATAAGTGCTTTTGAAATTGCGGACCTAAATAAATCAATATGTGCTTTAGAAATAGCGGAACTAATTTTTGGATTAGCGCTGCCCAGCACTGATTATTTATAAAGCCATTTAAAACAACCACAGCTGCAACAAAGTGCTGTACACATAAAATCAAGAACATTTAAACACACAAAATAAGATTTTTTATTTATTATTATTTTATGAGATGCGTGACGTAACATCGAATCGCCGTTAAGCCGAGACCGCCGTAAGTCGAGGACTACCTGTATTTATTAAAATCCACGCAGCCTGCGAGCTTTGTGACAACAGTGGCAGCGGGAAGGATATTTTCTGAGAATGAGACAGATAAAAAGATTTTCTACCGAGTCCTCAAGAATGATTTCTGCTTTCAGATAAACTTCTGTCCGGATTTATACTCCCTCCTTGTTTTATTCCTCCTGCAGAACGGAAACAAGACTTCAGCTGTGAACTGATGACCTGAGCGATTTAAAAAAGCTGCAGCTTCGTCACTGAAGGGGTCTGCTGCTTTCAGGAACTGAGCTGCTCGTGCTGATTGCTGCTGACCTTCCTGAAAGTTCACACCTCAACCATGAGAGTCAGAGTCTTTATTGTTATTTGCACCGCATGTAGTACATGTGATGAAAACGAGATTATGTACACGGGGTCCCAGTTACATCCAACAACAAATGCAAGAGAATGCATGCATGAGACAGACTTTTCCATGGATTCAGGCAGAAAAAAAAGACAAATGTGCTTCAGCTCTGATTTTAAAGTATCCTTTCACAAATCTGATGCTAGAAATCAGACGGTGTAAATCCAGGATTTGTCTTGCAGCTGTGCTCGTCCTCAGGGGGTCTTCCTCCCGTCGTGGTGTTTCCCAGCCCTGAATGCGAGCCACACAGATGTTCTCAGAAACTTTTGTTGTTCTCGTAGCAGCAGCTGTCCAAGCAAAGCGAAACATTAAAAGGCCTTTGTGGTCCCTAAACATTTCCATACATTAATGATCGGACCAGGACAAACAGGACTGCCAGCCCAGATGTTGTTCAGTTTGTACAGAAATGATCCAACAGTTCTGATGCGACACAAATTATGAAAAGATTAAATTATTTGACATAATTAAAGTAAAATCCTCCACTTGTTTCCTGAAACTCACAGAACATTAATTTGTTTGAAATGGCCTTGTTCTATGTTGTGTCCTGTGGTGGACTGGACCCTGTCCAGGCTGCACCCCGCCTCTTGCCCTTTCATCACCCAGGAGGTTCTGTTCGGACATTTGTAGTGCGCAGAACTGATGGCACATAAATTATTCAAATTTCAAGGAGTTAGCAAATTAAGAACATGAACCACAGTTAAGAATCAGCAGCAGTGTTATCAGGCAGATGCCAGAGCGTGTTAGACATATGTTCAGTGATGTACTGTACATCAGATCTGAACTGTCAAATAAATGGCGGTGCAGATGGGGACAGGATCCATCCTGCTAACGTGGATGCAGCAGCAGCATCAATCCTGGCATCATGGTGCGGGGAGTCATCAGCTCCTCGCTCAGGTCAAAGGTGCATCCTGTGTCTGTATGAGCTGACCCTCCTGGGGTCCATGGACCTCCTGTGTCATGTTCATGTCCCGTCAGTCGCTCTCCAAACATGTGGGATATGTTCAGATGTCTACTCTGCTTCAGTGCAGGTCTGCTGAACATGGAGGAGCAGCAGATCACCCAACAGAGTTAAGACCATCACCCGACTGACCCGAGAGCAGCAGCGTGCCACTCTGTGGTCATTACAGTAGTTCCATTAAAACTTTGATTTGTTTTTATTTTCTGTAATTGTTTCATTCATTCATTCATTCATTCAACCTTTATTTATACAGGCTAGCCTCGTTGAGTCACGGGGACTCATTTACAAGAGGGACCTGTCTCACTCACACCAAACAACCATCCACTCTCACACTCACACCTAGGGTCAATTTAGAGTCACCAATCAGCCTAACAAGCATGTTTTTTGGTCTGTGGGAGGAAACCGGAGTACCCGGAGGAAACCCACGCATGCACGGGGAGAACATGCAAACTCCACCCAGAAATTGTGCAAACAAACTGTGGTAGACTTCCAGACTGAACCCTCAAGTCACGAAAAGTGAATAAAATAAAAATCAATGAGTTTGAGAGCTTGAAAGCAAGAACATCAAACCCAGCTGTGAACCTGCTGTTCACAAATTGATTATTTTGCAAAATTACCATTTTAAAGCCATGTTATTGACGCTGCTGATTATGCACGCTGCTGATTTCTTACCCATAAACTGCTACATTCATACTCATCTGCTCACAACAGACTCATGTTCGGGCTGCTGTTTAATACACCGTATTGCTGCTCAGCTGCAGGACCACCTACAACAACACTCCCTGTATGAGAAGTTCCAGTCTGGATTCAGGGCAGCTCACAGTACTGAGACTGCATTGCTGAGAGTTACCAATGATGTCCTCTTGGCTGCTGACACTGGCTCTCCCTCCATCCTTGTCCTCCTTGACCTCACTGCAGCCTTCGACACTGTGGACCATAGTATCCTCCTCCACCGTCTTCATGTGGAGGTCGGTCTCTGTGACACTGTCCTGGACTGGTTCAAATCTTTCCTCTCCAATAGGCTGGAATGTGTTAGTCTTGGCAACGCCACGTCCCAGACAGTCTGTGTCTCCTGTGGTGTCCCTCAGGGGTCGGTTCTGGGGCCCCTGCTGTTTTCCCTTTACATGCTGCCTTTAGGTCAAATTATTAATCAGTTCAACATTTCTTTTCACTGTTATGCCGACGATACACAGCTTTACATCAGGACTGGAGCATCCTCATCTTCCACCTTGTCATCTCCATCTTCACTCACTGCCCTCTCTGCCTGCCTGGAGGCAATTAGGGCATGGATGAATCAGAACTTTCTTCAATTAAACTGCTCCAAGACTGAGGCCATACTGATTGGCACCCCTCACCAGGTACAAACATCTCCTATAACAACACTTTCCTTTTCTGGACAAGACATCCCCCTCTCCACCTCTGTTACTAATCTTGGAATAAAAATGGACTCCAATCTTACATTTGAAAATCACATTAAGCTTCTGTTTAAAACTTGCTTCTTCCATCTTCGAAACATCTCCAGACTTCGCCCATCCCTAACTTTTTCCGATGCTGAGAAGCTCGTCCATGCTTTTGTCTCCTCCAGGCTCGACTACTGCAACTCCCTGTTTATTGGAATCCCTGGCAAAAACCTTCAGAAACTTCAATATATTCAAAACAGTGCAGCAAGGATCTTGTTGAGAGTTCGTAAATTTGAACATATTACGCCCATTCTCCATAACCTTCATTGGCTTCCTGTCGCCTACAGAATTCAGTACAAAACTGCTCTCATTACACATCAATGCTTACATGGAGCTTCACCAGATTATCTGAAGGATATTCTTATTCCATACTCATCCACCCGGTCGCTGCGGTCACAGAACAGTAATCTCCTTCACATTCCGAGAACCAAATTAAGGACCATGGGAGACCGGGCTTTCAGTGTGGCTGCCCCCCACCTGTGGAACTCTCTTCCTGACTGTCTGAGAGCCCCACAGTCACTGGTTGACTTTAAGAGCGGCTTGAAGACCTTTCTTTTCAACCGAGCATACTCTACCTCCTCATGATTCTACTTTTGATCTTAGTTGATACTGTTATTGATTTTACTTGTTTTATTGACATTTAATTCTGTTGCACTTTGTAGCACTTTGAGATTTTCATTAATGAAAAGTGCGTTATAAATTGAATTCATTATTGTTATTATTTTACATTATTAGTGTTTAGCGTATATCTTCAAAGTCAAAGTTTCTTTATTTGCCGTTCATGTGATGGAACAAAACTGTGTACACAGGGTCCCAGTTACATCCAACAGAAGTACAAATTGTAAAGAAAAACAGTAATAAGGTCTAAGATATGAACTAAGAAATACACTAAGTACTAATAGTACAAAAACAATACGCTGAACTAGGGCTGGGCGATATGGAAAAAATCATATATCACGATATGGACTTTTTTATATCACGATAACGATATATATCACGATATATACAACACGATGTGTGTGTACAGGAAAAATTTGGACCAAAGTTTTTTTATTTTATTATTTTACTACAGATAGTTACAATTATAAGAATGTGAACAAAAAGAACAAGGAAATTTGGACCAAAGTAGAAACTAGATCTACCTAAGATCTACCTTAATTCAAGATTATGGAATGACTTAATGCCAAATGACAAATGTTAAGGAAGCCAAATCATTCCTTGTATTTAAGAAACTGGTAAAAAATGAATTGCTAAAAAAATATAAATGAATCTAATTTAATGTGTGATATATGTGAATTGAAAATTGACTGAGTTATTTACTTATTTTGTTATTATAGAAAATATTGTTTGAACTGTTATTAGATGAATAAGGAGCAGATTTAATAAGATTTATTCTTCATCTGCTACCTTTCATTTTATTTTTTTTTTTTTCTATTATGAATACGTTAATTGTTGTATTTCATATTATAAAATGAATAAACTAACAAACAAACAAACAACTCCTTTTCTACTTTGGTCCAAATTTTTCCTGCAGGTGGCGGTAAAACAACAGCTGCTAATGAAACTCACGAAGAAGAAATCCGCTCTGAAGTTTGAGTAAACAAAGCAAGAAACAGAAAAGAGAAAACGTTGCGTTTGATTGCGGTTCTGTTGTGTCTCTGGTCTGTTTTGTATTGGTTAACTGGACCCGAGTTCGGACTCGGTTGGACTCTGGGTTCGTGTCCTCTGGACCCATTTTGTCTCCGAGTTTCAGCGGAGCGAAATAATGGAAGCTAACAAGGTGAGCTTCCCCCTCTTTTTGGTAAAAGTTATTCTTCTTGGGCTGCCTGTGCAGCTGTTTTCTCCTTGTTGTGACACCGGCTTAATGCGCCTGCAGCTCTGTTGCTCTCGAGTTTAACAACGTAAAGCATGTGTCGCAACCCCGCGCGTGCGTCAAACATAAAGCAGCGCCGTCATCTCGCAAAACCCCATATGAAGCTTCTTTGCGACAGTTATTTTTTTATTCTTATTTATCACGATAGAAACGATAGAAGGAAAGTAGCACGATAGACACGTTTCTATCGTCCCCACGATATATATCGTCATATCGCACAGCCCTACGCTGAACAGCAGCAGCACGAGCATGAGTCTGTGTGAGCAGATGAGAATGAACACAGCATGAAATAATCAGCAGCATGTGATCAGCAGCAACACATAACAATCAAAGTGACATTAAAGTGATTATTCTGGTTAGATATTCCTTTACGATCAAAAGAGCCATTTTACACCTTAGTTCATTAAATTAAAAGTTATCAGAGCCACAACAACCTGCTATGTTCATCAACTGGTGGCCCATGGGCTACTTTAGGTTTGTTGGAGGGGGCTTTTGTGGCCATTAGGGGTGACATTATGAAGCAAAAAAAAATCTAATAATTTAGATGTTTGCAAATTAAGAAAAATGAAAAGACCAGATTCTTGTGTGTGGGAGTGGTGGTAGTTTTTTAATTAATAAAACACCATTAACTATGCAGACCTATGTATTTTTTTTTTATTGTGGAAAATTAAGTACAGAAATAAAGCACACAGTTAAAATTAGTGTTTTTTTTTCCTCCTTGTACATGTTCCAGCAAAAGAAATGAGGAAAAACTGCTAAAAACTAGTCCTTTTTATTGTTTATACAGTATAACAACCAATAAAATTCAGTTTGATGTCAGTTTTGGTCAAAGCTTGAACGAGCAGCTGCAGAGGAACCAAAGAGCCGCAGGTTGCAGACCCCTGTTCATGAGTCTAACAGCCTCAGGGTAGAAGCTGTTCCTCAGTCTAGTGGTTCTACACTTGATGCTCCTCAACCTCCTTCCTGAGGGGAGCGGAGCAAAAAGTGTGTGTGCTGGGTGAGTGGGGTCCTACATGATGCAGGTGGCTCTCTTCCTGCATCTGGAGGTGTAGATGTCTGTGATGGTGGAGACTGACTCCATCAGTCTTCTGTGCAGCCTTCACCACTCTCCTTCACATCTTAAGATCATTTATTTACCGTTTCTTTTTATACTTTATATTTTTCTGTGTAACTGGAACCTTAAGTACACAATTTTGTTCCACCTCATGTACCACATGTGATGATAATAATAAGAGGACCTTGAAGGACACCGCTGGTCTTTGAAGTCCTTCCCTGCTTGTCCTACAGCGCCCTCTAGCGGTCACCAGCGGCTCCACAGTTTGCTCAGAAAGCATCACCAGTCATGAGTGAGGTGCAATGAAAAGAAACGACACGGTGTCTGAAATGGAAATCACATTTATTGTATGTTCCGACGTTGATTCTCTTCAAACTTGACCCTTGCGAGTACAGCTCAGTTTGTTCCCATCTGCATCTTCTTCCCATTTCATCGCTGCCGTCCTATTTTAACACACTCGTACACGAACACACACACACACAGGTGTCTGCACAGAGCAGCAGGTCGCACCAGCCGAGGCGTCATCGCCTCCTCCTCCTCTTCCTTGCTGCTTTAACAACCACCAGGCTGCGAGCGCAGGGAGGGGGGGCGTGCCTCCCTTTGTGAAGTGGTCCCCATTAAAATCTGCCTATTGATACCAGGACCAGAAAACAAACATACAAAAAGATTTCAGTCACTTGACGGGCCTGCAACATCTCGACCCAAGTTGTCCGCTCGGTGAACGGGTACTGCGAGGTTCACCTCGCAGGAACACAGAAACACACAGAGCAAGAAGAATACAAAGCATCAAATGTTGAAATCAAATCACAACAAAGGAATTAAGATCACTTATTCCTGAACTAGCTCGCTAACAGAAACGCTGACAGCTCTACTAGCACCAGCAGTCTCTTTAAGTATATTATACGTACATATAGTCCATAAACAAGAGGAGGGGGGGGGGGTATTTGGATCGAACAGTCGTGTTTCAAGCATGAGAAACAATTTGAACAAGCTTTAAAAGAAGTTCACCCTTTCTTTGATGGTTCACCTGCCGGTACGTCAGGCTTCAGGGTGTCCACAACTCAGGTTTGTGTTCATGTTTAAAACGACCCGAACAATGTCCCAACCACGAGAAAAGGAACTGGTTCAGTTCACGGTCCGCTGTGAGGTCCAATGTAAACAGCTTTTACAGAGGCAGGAAGTAAATGGACTCTTTGGCACGTCCTAACACGACGGGGTAAAGTCCTGACTGGACTTCCAACAAACAGGTTCACACATCTGTTCTCTTTGAGGCCCTGCAGCCAAAATGGATATTTTTCTAACAGACTTTCCGTGTGTTTGCAGCTCCTTTCCACAAACACTGTGAGTGTTTGGCTGTGCACTCGAAACATCCAGTCTATTTTTAGTGTTTTTCCCTCCATCTGTCGTCAGTTCGTCCTGACACTGTCACCATTAAACTGTAATCATTACAATGTGATTTCTCAGTGGCCTCATTCTTCACGTGGACGGAGAAAAGATGATTTGTTGCAAAAAAAATGTTCCGTAGTAGTGTCGACGGAGCTGGAGACGTCTTTCAGAGATGGCACCAAGTCAGTGTTTTGTAATGCCCCTTTTCCACTCGCTCGGCGCAGAGCGGATCAGTCTGGTCCGGTCTGGTTCAATTGGGATCGGCTCACATGTAGCTCTGTCTCCATTCACTTCTGCAGCCCTTCGGTGGGCGGGGTGTAGAGTCCTACACGTCTCACACGTGGTGGAGGTAGTGTTCCCTTAACTATATTCTTTTGCCATGATATCTATTATGTTCGAGCTCCAACAATACGATCAGCTACGCTTCGGTTTGGTGCGGGCGAGGACAAGCTCAGATGGAGGATCTGTTGTTGTTGTTCTGAAAAGACCCACAATGCACCTTTCTCCTCCAGACAGCCTCCTCCCCCCCGACCAATCAGTGACCGACAGTCCATGCACGTAGCGAAGGGAGGTTGGAACGAACCGCCCACTTTGCCTATGAAGTCCCATCTAGGGATTTTATGAGGGGCAGTTCATTTAAAGAAGTTGACCAGGATGAAGCAACACGCCTCAGTAGCTCACTGGAAACGCGTTGGGTTGCCGCTCCAAACCTTATGGGTTCGATTCCCACATGGTTGAACTTGTTTTTATTTTTTTTATTATTTATTCATTCCAGGTTTAAAAAAACACAAGAAAACTATTTACAAAACAACAAGAAATAAAACAATACATGAAATGAAAGGAAGCAGAAGAAGAAAATAATCTTATTATATCTGCCCCTTCTCAAACAATCTTAATTTTTCAAACACTCGATTCAAACTACTTATTTTACGTTTGTCTTTTATTGGATAAAAAAAAGGAGTTAATATGCCTGTGGTTAACACATTCTTCTTTTTTTTATCCAATAAAAGACAAACGTAAAATAAGTTGTTTGAATCGAGTGTTTGAAAAAAAAAAATTTGTTTGAGAAGGGGCAGATATAATAAGATTATTTTCTTCTTCTGCTTCCTTTCATTTCATGTATTGTTTTATTTCTTGTTGTTTTGTAAATAGTTTTCTTGTGTTTTTTTAATCTGGAATGAATAAAAAAAAAAAAAAAAAACAAGTTCAACCATGTGGGAATCGAACTCATAAGGTTTGGAGCGGCAACCCAACGCGTTTCCAGTGAGCTACTGAGGCGTGTTAACCTTTCAAGGTCCACATTTCTTTTAAACGAACCACCCCTCATAAAATTCTAGCTACGCCCCTGTGTTTATGACGTGAAGGACGGCGCGCTTACAGCCCGCCTGAAACCCTGCTCTGAAATCAGTCCGGAATCGCGGTGCGGCTCATATGCGAGGTGGAAAATGCATCCAGCTCGCTTCTGGCACGCATATATTGCGCAATAACCGACCCGAACCGGCAAGTGGAAAAGGGGCATAAGTCTCAAGTAAGTCTCAAGTCTTTATCCTCAAGTCCCACGTCTGAAACTTGGAATTTCAAGTCCTTTTGACTCTTTACCAATATAATGTAACCAATGTACTGGGATGTGCATTTCAAACCCAACAGGATACTCAGACAGAGGCTGGTCCACCCAAACAGAGTGGTGTGGTGTCTGCAGGCCAGTGCAGCGAGGGATGATCTTTATATTGAAGAAACCAAAGAGTTACTTCACAGACACATGGCTCAACACAGGAGCAGCTCCTCAGCACAGGACTCAGCTGTTCACCATTTTTGGACTGAGAAGACCCATGGTTTGAGAGGGGAGTGAAGGAAGCCATCTATGTAAAAAGAGAGAAACCATCTTTAAACAGAGGAGGAGGCCTCAGATTTGAACTTTCAAAAACTCACAATGCAGCTTTAGTCCTGACACCCAGTTATTTTTACTTTAATCAAGACCTTCACTCATGTGACCAGGGTGGCCCATCTGTGAGCCAGACTAACAAAGACCCTAACGAACCTCTACTGTGAAGAAAGGCCAATCTGCATGTGCCAGTCTGCAGCCTGCAAGCTTACAGAACACCTCAGCTTTACAACTTGAACTCCACACTCCATTCTTTAGAGTCGAGAAAGCTCCTCAGACTTAAACGTCTTCAGCTACAGAATAGAAGTCCAGTTGTTTTTGTCTTGAACCTTTTTTTGGATTCACCATGTCCTGGATGACTGAGAATCTTCTCCAGCATATGTACAGAGTGTGCATTTGTTAATACAGAATAAGTGAGCACCTGGGGCGCACTTTTTTTAAACATGTTTAAAACTTTTGATTATGGGTAAAATATCAAGTATTTTCAAGTAAACAGGTCAAAGTCCAAGTCACTGGTGTAAAAGTCCAAGTCAAGTCATAAGTTTGAACATTTTTCGAGTCAAGTCTAAAGTCAGAATATTATCGACTTGAGTCCACGTCACTGTCTTTCCATCCAGCAGATTTACTTCAACTGTTCTCTTTAATATAAACAGGAGCCATTTGCTATGAAAAGCTAACACACACACACATGCGCGTGCCTCTATTTTCAAACACTCCTAAGTTTTAGTTTAGCTTTTTAAAACGACTAACGTGCCATATTCAGAAGTAACGTAAAAAACAAAGTATTTGGGTTACATTAAATAAAAAAAAGGCAGGAAGAAAATGGCCTCTGTGAAATGTCTTCAATAATCAGCAGCTAGGAGCTAACAGGCACAACCAGCGGACGTGTGATTGTGTCCGTTCAGAGAACAGGTGCTTCACGCTACATTCAAGCTAAATGCACGGAGACGTGGGGAACAGTGTTAAGATTGAAAAGTTTCTGGCTGTGCTTCGGCTTCTTGCTCCAGTTGGAATTGGACTCGGTCGGTCCGCCGTAAGCCGTTGAAGTGGCACTTTATTAAGTGCTGAGCGATAAAATGTCAAATCTAAAAAGTGCCTTTTTAAAAAACACGAAGTGTCAGCACACGTTTAAAGTCTCTGCCTCAGACTAACCATTACAGACGTCCTTTGAATCTCATTGAGTGAGAGGCTGGAGTCAGTGCAACCAGTGGCCTGGTTGACGGCTCGCTGTCTCACAAGTCTTGTTCATGGGGGGTGGGGGCAGATGGGACGGTTAATAAAGGGTTCCTTAGCTTCTTAATCTCCCACTGATGGGAGAGGTACAGTAATGTCTGGACATTCAGTATAAACAAGGCAAACACAAAACATTGAGTTCTCTCCTCTTAACCTCGACCACGTTCTATAATTATCCGTCCCAGATCCGCGGATGAGCCCGGAGAGTTTCGTTCCCATGGTAACGGGACACTTCTAAACAGTCCAGAGCTGCTTCAGAGGTGCTCGGGGCTCGGAGGGCTCTTTAGATGAAGGACAGACCTCCTGAATGACACTTGGTGAAGGTCAAAGGAAGGACAAACAGCTTCTGGACAAACACAAGGTGGAGTATACGACGGAGGACGATCAGGACCTTAAGCTATCTGGGTGGGGACGGGAATGGGAGTTGAGATTATGGCAGGCTGCTCCTCCGGGACTTGGACTATCTCTGTAGCAGTTATGACAGGAGCACATTCAGCCGGAGGTGAGGGGGAGCGGCTGCTGGGAGCTGTGGAGCGGGTTGGGGTGGAGGTGGTCCTGGAGGTAGGGGTGGAGGTCGGGGCAGGGGGCTGGACTGGGGCTTGGTCACCAGCAGAGGTCGGGGGCTCAGCGGTGGCTGCTTTGGAAGCAGCAGACTTGTAGTTCATCTTGAGGATGTGCTGCTGGAGGTGTCTGATCCAGTCCTCCTGCACCGACAGCGGGCCGTGGAACTCCACCTCACAGAACCTGAGGCGGAAAGAAGAACGGGCTAGAACATAGAGCTGGGCCATATCATATCATTACCAGTTTTACCGGTATAAAAAGCTTGCCCGGGCAAAAAAGTTATATCATGATATGCTAATTTCATGACTAATACGTAAGGGCGCCCCGCCCCCTTAACAAACGAGCGCTTCAAACCAACAAACTGAACTAAGCACCTCCCCTCCACCAGTCTGCGTGCAATACTTGCTATCTAAAATGCTAAAAACAAACAACTCGCGTCTCTCTCAGCTTCTGTCCCCCTACTTAAACTCCAGGTAGAGAGAGCTCAAATGCTCTGAGCAGTCGGTGCTGTGTGTCTCCCCCGCTGAACCGTCTTTACAAACACGCGCAGCTCTACAGACCAAGAGTCAGGTAATCAGAGACAGATCATCTAAAAAAGCTAAGTCTGGTCCTCTGGACATGTCCAGAGGACCAGACTTAGCTTTTTTAGATTTTTCTACCTGGATTATTGAGCGTGCATCAGGGTGTGCAGACAGATCAGTTTAAAAAAAGAATAATTCCTGCATGAATAGATAAGACTTTTTCAATCTATATAACAGATCTTTTTTTTTTTTTATACTTGGGAGACTGAATACTTTACTAAATAAAGTAATTTCAGTAAAATTACCCCTTGTTGTTTTTATTTTATATACATACCGCAATACTGCAAAGCAACATGTTAAGTTAATTTTGTCAAATAAATAAATTTGATTTGTTTTTGTTTTGTTTTTTGTTTTGGTTATATCACGAAATTTATAGTTATTGTGATAATGCTCTGAAATATCACAATATAATTTTTGAGCCATATCGCCCACCCCTACTAGAACATATCTGAAAAAAGTAAATAGTGCCAATGTAGCTCCTGACTGAAACTCAAAGACAGATCCACTTTCTTCTCCAACATGCTGCAGTAATTTGGGATTTACATATGTAATAATCTGAGCTGACTAATGGCATAGGCCAGTCACGATAACAGATTTTGCAGGGTGATTGTCTCAGAAATTATAGCGATAAATGATATTGTTTGAAATTTGACAATAATTAATAATTACTGTCAATATTAGGAAGACATTTTGATTATTTTTTGTGTGTAGAGGCCCCTTGATGTGACATGGTCTGTCTCTTGTTCCTGTTTTTTGGCTCTCAAGATGGCGGACGCTCGGTGTGGTTTGAGCTCTTTAGCATAGCATTTATCACACAAAGCTTTTAATAAACAATCAGTAAACAAGTTCTTAGCTTCTTTTTGCAGAGAAAAACAACTTTTTAGATGAAGGCGCAGGTTTCAACTGTGAATTTTGGAGCTTCGACAAGACAGAGGTTTATTTCCCTGAGGTCGGCCTGTTAGCTTAGCTTCTCAGCTGCTTTTAACAATCAATAAATATGATTTTGGACAGTTAAAACAGATTTTAAAGAGAAAGGGAGGGGTCAGTGAAAAGCACCGGAGTTGAGCCTTTTGTCATCCAGTGTCTTCAGCAGAAAGAGAGACACATGAAGAAACGATAAAGCCGATAAATGAAAATGAGGTTGATCATTTTAATAATTGATTTATTGTTATACGTTCCCACCCTCATCTATGGTCATGAGCTTTGGGTTATGACCGAAAGAACAAGATCTCGGATACAAGCGGCTGAAATGAGTTTTCTCCGCAGGGTGGCTGGACTCTCCCTTAGAGATAGGGTGAGAAGCTCAGTCATCCGGGAGGGACTCGGAGTAGAGCCGCTGCTTCTCCACATCGAGAGGAGCCAGTTGAGGTGGCTCGGGCATCTGGTTAGGATGCCTCCTGGACGCCTCCCTGGTGAGGTGTTCCGGGCACGTCCCACCGGGAGGAGACCCAGAGGAAGACCCAGGACGCGCTGGAGGGACTATGTTTCTCGGCTGGCCTGGGAACGCCTTGGGATTCCCCCGGAGGAACTGCTCCAAGTGGCTGGGGAGAGGGAAGTCTGGGCCTCCCTACTTAGGCTGCTACCCCCGCGACCCGACCCCGGATAAGCGGAAGAAGATGGATGGATGGATGGATGTTTATCGTGACAGGCCTAGTCATATTGAACACATTGTTTAAGAAGTGTTTAAAGAACCAATATTTTAAAAATGGTAAAGAGCTGGCAGTGTCTCGTTAAGAATCACCATGGTAACAACACACATCCTCTCATTCCATGATGGCCCTCAAAAAGACAGAAAACAGACTAGAGGTTTAGCCTGAAACTAAGAGTCTCTGTGTGAAAATTAAAGGTCATATTGGAAACATTTTATTAACGGTACGTGCCAAAAGCATTTGGTTGTCACACATGTCACTTTCATTGAGTCTACAGTGATTTTTTTTATTAGAGACATGACAAGTTCAATGTCTGAGCTCTAGAGCTCCAAAAAGGACTGGATCTTCTGGCTCGTTCTTTCAAAATCCAAATCGTTTGCAGTATTTTACAAACTGATACCAAAAGTCACACTATCCCCAATTGAGCTGCATGGTTTAATGTAGGAGTTGCAAATTACAAATTCTGTTAGACATTGAGGATTAATGGTCAAATATAATTTGGCACCATTGATTGTGAATTATGCCAAACGACTGTGATGTCTGCTGCAGCCCTGGTAACGTGTTCTACAGAGACACAGCATTCAGTTTAATACAGTGTCTTAAACTGCTGTGACTTCAGAATTCAAATCCTCTTTAATGGTGCTTGAAAATCCCAAATGGTTGACTTTTCTCACAGTACTGCATTAGCCAGGAAAAGTGGAGAATATCTTGGCAGCAGCTGAAGGAAAGGATTAGACAGGCTATTTAAAATCCAGTTGGATCATTCTGTCAAAGACACTGTCCCAAATTTTCACGGGTTAAGAAGAGCCTGTGCGTATTCTTTCTGGTGTCACTTACCGGCACTTCAGGGTGTAGAATTTGCCCACCAGTTTGACCAGAGGATAGGAGGGTGGTTTGGGCACCAGGGCGGGGATGGTGCCTGTGCGTGGGGGCTTTGGAGTGCCACTGTCCCTTTCAGCTCCATCTGAGCACGACGGGTGCTTCAAAGGCCGTCGTTCAAAACCTTAGAAAGAGAAAGGAGATGGAAAAGGGTGTTGCTGTGTTACAACAGTGCAGATCCAAAAGGTCTACAACCCATTTCTCCACTCCTCCTTCTTGGTAAAGTCCTCAAAATCTGTCTCATGGTGAACCCTCTCCCTCTTTTTCAACTTTGGGATCACTGAAGCACGACACATTTTCCCACAGACTTTTAATTAGGCAATATTTAACGGGGCCTGGATGTTTTTCTTGATAAAGAATAGGACTTTCTACCCTAGTCAGACATATTTGTGATGCAGGCGATTGTGGTAACACATAGAACACAGCCAGTACCGTATTTTTTGGCGTGTAAGTCGCAGGGTTTTTTTTGCCTAATTTGCATGTCCTGCAACTTATACGGAGAAGCGACATGTTCATGGATTTTCCCCCCCATATTTTTAGACCAATTTTTGGCTGAGATATGACCGTTTCCATTCATTCGGACTGAAAAAAATGGAGCAGTACCACTTTCGGCAACTAGGAGCGCTAAAGGGCCCTCTAGGCTTTTATAATAATAATAATAATAATTTTATTTAAAAGCGCCTTTCAGGATACTTAACAAACCAATACAGTGTAATACAGAGCAAACATTATCAGCAAAAAATTGAAATATAAAATACATAAAGGATATAAAATGGAAGATAATAAAAATACATTTAGTAAAGTTAGTGATAAGCTAGTCTAAAGAGATGTGTTTTCAGGGCTGTCTTGAACAGAGAAAGGGAGGTGGTGTTTCGAAGGTCTGGCGGTAGGGCGTTCCAGAGGTGAGGGGCAGAGCAGGTGAAGGCCCTGCTCCCCATGGTGGAGAGGCGGGCAGAGGGTACATGGAGATGTAGCGAAGAGGAGGATCTGAGAGAGCGTGATGGGATGGGGATTTGGAGGAGGTCAGATAGATAAGGAGGGGCAAGGTTGTGGATAGCTTTGAACGTGAGGAGTAGAATTTTGAAGATGATGCGTGATTTAACCGGGAGCCAGTGGAGCTGCTGCAGGACAGGAGTGATGTGGTTATAGTAGGAGGTTTGAGTGATGACACGGGCAGCTGAGTTCTGGACCATCTGTAACTTGTGGAGAGATTTGTTGGGGAGGCCGTAGAGAAGGGAGTTGCAGTAATCAATACGGGAAGTCACAAGACTGTGCACCAGGATGGCTGTGGAGCGGGGTGTGAGAGAAGGACGGAGACGGTTAATATTACGGAGGTGGAAATAGGCAGACCGAGTAATATTGTTGATGTGTGAAGTGAAGGAGAGAGTGGTGTCGAGGATGACACCGAGACTCTTGACCTGAGGGGAGGGGGATAGCAGAGAGTTGTTAAGGGGGACGAGAAGATGTTCTGATTTTGAAATAGAGTTTTTGGTACCAACAAGAATGATTTCTGTTTTGTTACTGTTTAGTTGAAGGAAATTGTTAGAAAACCAGTGATTTAGCTCGTTGAGACAGTCGGTGAGGATGGAGGGTGGGTGGAGTTAGGTTTTGATGACAAGTAGAGCTGCGTGTCATCAGCATAGCAGTGGAAATGGACGCCATATTTGCGGAAGATGTGACCTAGAGGAAGGAGGTAAATGATGAAGAGGAGGGGTCCGAGGACAGAGCCTTGGGGGACACCCGTGGAGACAGGGGAAGACTGGGAACGGAAGGATTTAAGCTGAATGAATTGAGTGCGGTCAGAGAGATAGGAGGTGAACCAGTCTAACGGGGTACCTGAGATGCTTTTGACGACTACCGGTGTACCTGAATGTGTACGGATATTTTAGAGCAAAAAAAGTCCTGCTGGATGGACAACGTGTGCGCGCACATCATGCTGCAATTTAAAGATAAAATTAAAGTGTTTAACTCCATTCCTGCATCATCCTGGGAGGCTTGACCAAAGTGCTGCAGCCTCTGGAGATTTCACCAGAGCTTCAAAGCAGCTCTGCACCGCCTTTGGGAGGAGTGGATGGTGGACGGAGACATGGGCGTAGCCAGGATTTTATGAGGGGCGGTTCGTTTAAAGGAAAAGTTGACCTGGAAAAAACAACACGCCCTCGGTGGTTCACTGGAAACGCGTCAGGTTGCCGCTCCAAACCTTTTCTCGACTCGGGTTTGAACCTCACTTGGTTGAACTTATTTTACGTTTGTCTTTTATTGAAAAAAAAAAAAGGAATTTTGTGGTAACCACAGGCATATTAACTCTTTTATTTTTATCCAATAAAAGACAAACGTAAAATAAGTTTAACCAAGTGAGGTTCGAACCTGAGTCGAGAAAAGGTTTGGAGCGGCAACCCGACGCGTTTCCAGTGAACCACCGAGGGCGTGTTGTTTTTTCCAGGTCAACTTTTCCTTAAAACGAACCGCCCCTCATAAAATCCCTAGGCGGGACTTCATAGGCAAAGTGGGCGGTTCGTTCGAACCGAGCGAACCCCCCTGGCTATGCGCATGACGGAGAGCACAGCTTCATGGCTACAGGACAGATGCGCCAAGCGACGTTCCAGCAGGTCCTCAGATGGATGGATGAAGCGTGGACCTCAGTCACTAAAGAATCCATCCGTCGGGGTTCAGGAAGGCAGGGATGTTTGCTGGATGTGGATGAGGAAGAGGAGGCAGTGCTCTGAGCTGCATCAACTACCTGTTACCTCAGGATTTGGCAGAACTCTTCACCAGCGACACACAGGATGAAGAATTCAACGGGTTTGAATAAAAAATAAATAAAATAAAATAAATGTGTTTCTGTCATCATTATGGGCGGGTGAGCATGTAGTAATTTTAAAGCAGCTTCATTTCGTCGGCTTCATTTTTGCCATGTTTTAACCGTCAAAGTGAATTTATTAAGAAAAGTTCAGCTGAGACACACTTTTACTATGTCAGCAAACAAATATATTTTTTACGGTGTTTATCTTGTTAAATTTTAAAGAAATGCAGCGTTTCCGCTCGCTGCGTGTGCACGCTTCACAGAACTGAGGAAGCGACACTACAGTCTTTTTTTTTTATTCAGCTTTTTTGACCATTACGTTCAGTTCACCTCAGACACATCTTTGCTATAATTTTCAGCAAACAAATAATTGTTTTTAAGTTTTAATCTTGTTAAAGTCCTTCCGTGCACGCTCCTGTGGCTATTTGGCAGCCAATCCATTTTTGGCAAAACACCGGCCCACATTTCCGGGTTGTCAGCGGTGATGCGTGCGTAACATACGCAACGCGTCAGCGGTGACGCATAATAGATGCGACTTATACGCCGGTGCGACATGTTTATGGATTTTTCCACTTTATTGGACATAATTGGACTGATGCGACATATATGGCAGTGCGACGTGTACGGCAGAAAATATGGTACTTGTCAGTACTTCCTGTAGCTCCTTCTTGTTGATGCAAGCCTCTTGGCAGACGTCGTGACAGAGTCCAACAGCTTATTCTTCTACAATCCGAACCTTTTAGCCATTTTCTTGGAACTTGATTTCCCTTTATTCTAACTCGCATAGAAGACATGTGAGGTCTTCACACCCAAGATATGATGGAAGAGTATAAGTGTGATTCCTTCCACAAGTATGGTTAAAAAAGACACAATTTCCTCCTGACACATATTGTACATTAACACCCTCTGTGTGCCATTACAGCCTCACTACCCCTCAGATCTATAGTACCCCCCCCCCATAAGGAATCACAGCTCTAATGGGAAGCAGTGTATTCTGTGTACAACAGTGAGTCCATGACACATGAAGGTGTATAAATACAGACCCCAGCTTTCATACCTCTTGGCAGGCGGACGTTCAGCTCGCTGCGAGCCACCTGTGCTTGAAGCGAGAGGCTCCCACTGAGGCGCGAAGAGCTTGCACTGCCATGACCGGGCCGGAGGGGCGCCGCCTGGTGGCTGGTACCAGAATCGTCCTCCGCGATCTCCAAAGAACTCTGGCTGACTTTGTGGTTCTGCGACCGCGCCAGGCTTACAGCCAAAGATGAAGGCCACTGAGAGGAAGCAGAGGACGAGGAGGAGTGGGCCTTCTGCAAGGAGAAGAGGAGGACATGAGCAGAAGCTGCTGATACAGCTAGAGATCTGCAAAATACACAGTTCTACTAGAATCCTTTTGCCAAAGACTAATGAGGTGTTAACACTATCCAATGTTTTAATAAATAAAATTAAAATGACTTTCTCATCATATAATGTACTAGACTGAAGGGGTATCCGTTTGGTAAATACAACATTATGAAACTCTAACCAGTAGTTAGTTAGAAGTGCTGCTGGGTTTAAACAGTTAGTTAGGCCTGTCCTCCAACCAACTCACTGAAATGTGTTATTGAAACTATTTTGCTTAAGCAAAACCATAATTTTGACGATCACAATTATAATAACTGTGATTTTAGAGTGGATTGTAAAATAATAATAAAATTAATATTAATTATAATTATAATAGTAAAGTACCCTGATGCATGCTCAATAATCCAGGTAGAAAAATCTAAAAAAGCTAAGTCTGTTTTTTTGCTTTGTTTTGTTTTTTGAATGTCCAGAGGACCCGACTTAGCTTTTTTAGATAATAGTAAAGTGTTATGTGTTGTCATCATTATATGTTCTCATACAATGGCGAAATTAGTTCTCTGCATTTGACACATCGCACCATACACCCAGGTGGAGCAGATGTAAGCACCCGGGGAGCAATTAGGGATTGGGTGTCTTGCTCAGGGACACCGCGACATGTGGGAATGTCTGGGGCCCCATGTATACATTTAGAACGTACTAAACAGAACAAGAAGAAACAAACAGCTGGAGCTTCATATTTCACGAACCTTAGTCATAGCCTCATAAACCAATATTTTTGCAACAGACTCTGTAAACAAAAAATAAACTTCCAAACATGTGAAGAACAAAAATCAAGATGGAAAAAAATTGACCAGGCACATCCAGGATCCTTTATTTGCTAAAACAGCACCTGTTTTTAAATAGGCAGGGTAAACACAAAGACAAGAAATCAATTTTTAGCAGAACAATCTTTGTAGATGGACATTAAAGAAGCAACCTGTCAGACTCAGCTGGACAACGGTTTTGTCAGTGACTTTAAGTAAAACTAGTGAACAACTCTGTAAAACAAAGTTTTATGAGAAGAGGGCCGGGACGTTAATCCCTTGTTCAGATCTTTTCAAGTGCAGTTCTGTGGAAAGTTATGAACAGGTTACGTTTTACTTGTAGATAGATAGCTCGTTGAAAAACCTCAGTTTAGAGGAATGGAACTAAATTCTGATTGGACCAACGAGGCGACAATGACTGAGTGGAAGAAAGACCAAAATTGCTTAATACATTTTATTTGGCAACATGTGTTTCACATGGATGATGCAACCTTAAAAAAAGTTTCTAACAGAGTTCCGTTGAGCCGCTTCAAATATGTGTGTTCGAACTAAATCTGAACTATTTACGAAAAGACATTTAGTTCTGGAATCAAACCAAAGAGGAGCAAACATCACCGCTGGTGTTTCAAGAACTCCTGCAATAAGTGAAGCAGAAACTGCAGAATTAATCTTCACATGAGCTCAGGTTGAGCAGTAGACAAAGCTAGAGGTGCATGGACACGTCCAGAGGAGAGACGGGGGACATATTGGACAGAGGGATGTTGAAAATGAAGCTGTCAATGAGAAGAAGAGAAAGACTAAAGACAAGCAGTATGCCAATATCCCTAGTCTCTGGGGATTTAAGTAGTGAATGTTTGTAGTTTTACAGACAAGTGTTTTTCTGGACTGGAATTAAAGACTGCAAGTAAACCTCAATGTTTTTGGCGCAAGATATTCAAGTGGGTAGGAGTTCCACTGTGGCGAAGAACAGAGACAGGTTTTGGCTTCTGGTCAGCAGGGGGAGCAGTTTATTCGTCACCTGGTGCAACGCAGAGCCAGGTGGGCCCAAGACCACAATTAATTATGGCCACCCCAAACATTTGAGAAAATTACTTTTAGGCAACATAAAAACTAGAAAGCACAATTTCCTCAAATGACAGGAGTGGCCAGTTAACATATACATAGATTACATTTATATGGTGGTGGCCATCTTAGATTTTGACTTGGTTACCCAATTGTTGATGATTTTACTACACCTACATGCAGCCACACACCAAACTAGAAGTTGACACCACTTATTTTTAAAGTTATCATGCTCACAACATGCACGGACAAATGAAGTGTAATTCCAATTCCCCCGTTTTGCTCTGCGACGGGGTACAATAAGATCAATGAATGTAGGACTGAAGAATGAAGGACGACTTGCAGAGTGTTGGATTGACAAAGGAGGATGCTAGGAGAGGGTGAGATTAAAGCAAGTGATCTGCTGTGGTGACTCCTAAAGGGTGTAGCTGAAAGAAGAATGCTTTGGATAAAAGGTAAGTGTTATTTTTAATTATTGAAAACGTAAAATATAAGGTTTGACACCTCAAATTATATTATTTTCTTGATATGAGATGGCTGTGGGTGAGCGATTAGAGAAGTTGTCCTCCAATGCAAGAGTTGGGAGTTCGATTCAACCAGCGGTCACATGCCAAAGTGTCCCTGGGCAAGACACTGAACCCCTCATTGCCTCTGATGTGTGTCCCATCAGGGTATGAATGTGATAAAGGACTGATTAGTCATAAAGTTATAGCAGAGTGCTGTATGAATGGGTACATGAGGCAAAGAGTGTAAAGAGCTTTGAGTATCTTGATCAGATAGAAAGGTGATACCAGTACTGTACAGTTCATTTACCATTGATATTTAAGACTAAACATAAACAATACATATATATCAGTGTGACATAAAAGTAGTTTTGTTTTAAATATCAAGACATTTTTTTGTTTGATCATAATATCCTGTAAATTGGGACTTTTAGGGAATTTAATAAAAGAGATTTGGCACAATCAGTGGTTCATGCATTTGTCACATCTAGACTGGACTATTGCAATGGTTTGTTATCTGGGTGTTCAAAAACTTATTTTAAAAAGTCTTCAGTTAATCCAAAATGCTGCTGCCAGAGTCTTAACTGGAGTTAGTGGGAGAGATCACATCTCTCCAGTTTTAGCTTCTCTCCATTGGCTCTCTGTCAAATCCAGAAGTGAATTCAAAACCTTCCTTCTAACCTACAAAGCTCTCAACAACCAAGCTCCATCTTATATTACAGATCTTATTGTTTCATATTTTCCTAACAGAGCACCTCACTCTCAGACTGCAGGTTTACTTGTGGTTCCTAAAGTTTCCAAAAGCAGAATGGGAGGAAGATCTTCCAGTTCTCAGGCTCCTCTCTTGTGGAACCAACTTCCAGTTTCTGTCCATGAGACTAACACATTGCCCAGTTTAAAGACTGGACTGAAGTCTTTCCTTTTTGATAAATCCTATACTGTACCAGTAGTTAGGGTTGGCTTGGGTTTACAGAGTTATCCCTTAGGCTGTTGTAGGCTTAAACTGCTGGAGGACAAATTGATCTTATTTCATCAAATGAATAATTTGTATTTGTAATTGTACAGGTAATTGATTCTGTTTTAACTTTTTTTTTTTAATCTTTCCTCCTAGTGAGGGACCTGCCATTCTGTCATTTTGTTATGCTGCCTTTAACTTAGACTACTGGAGAACAAAATGACCACAGGTCCTTAAATGATTTGCTAAAATAGTTTTCATTTGATACTATTTCTATCATAACATGTGATTCTTGACCTGCCATTGTGTATCTGTTCCTCTCAAACCCAACTGGTCAAAGCAGATTCCTGAGCCTGATTCTGTTAAAGGTTTCTTCCTCATGAGGGAGTTTTTCCTTTCCACTGTCACCTTCATGCTTGCTCAAGATGAGAGTTCTGCTCCTCAGATAAAGAATGTAGTTTTTTTTCTTTTCTTTTTTCTTCTTTCAGCTTCTCGGCTTCGTCAGGGGTCGCCACAGCAAACTACAGTAGTCGCACAAAGACTAGGCAGTTGTTTTTACGCCGGATGCCCTTCCTGACACAACCACAGACCACCGAGCTACCACAGCCCTCTGTGTGGAGCAGAGAGCTGCTATCTAGGGTTCCCGGGGAGCAGATGGTGTGGGTTAAGGGCCTTGCTCAAGGGCCCAGAGTGGGGCCGATGAGGGTGGAGACAAGTGTGACTGCTTCACTTATCCCACCCACATTTTTGATGTTGTCGGTACCGGGGCTTGAACCGGCGATCTTCCAATCACAAGCGCACCTTCTTAACCTCTGTGCCACCACTCCGTCAGATAAATAACGTTAGGATAGCCTGTTTAAATAAAGGTTGAATGAATGAATGAATGAAAAATGTATTATTTTTATATAAATGTTTCTGTTTGACTGTTGTGACATAGTGATAGATCTGACACTTAGATCGCACAGAAGTGGGTCTTAGTTAACTAATTATGTGGCTTCTGAAGGTCATGGTTGGGTCTTCAAAACAAAGAATGAATGCATACAGTATGCACACATCACTTTCAAGTTTCTTTTTTTTTCGTGTAACTATTTCCTCCCTTTTAACTTCAGTAATCAAGACTATTTTATGTAATTTGTAACCTATAAAAATAAACTAAAGACAACAGTACAGTATAGAAAAATTGTCAAGGGCTTTCACAATCCTCTGTGCAAACAAGAACCATCTGATGCTCTTTCTAACATACATGTGAAATGTATCGTTCCTATTATTAGAGGTGACATCACCTAACTTCACCCTGAGGAGGCGTCTGTAATCAGCCAGAGCCCGTCTGAGTCCGAATGAGGAAGAACCATGTAGGAAATGTCAAAGTGCACTTGGATACCCTGAACTTTAACATGTATCCCTCATTTATTTACCATTACAATTTACTAACAGCCAAACAGGTTTCCTGATATGTAAGAAACTAAAAACACCTTTTAGATTAATTGAAATCCTTTATACTAATTTGTAGGATAGCATTTTAAAAATGTAAGCCATTTTGTGCTTTTGTTTTGTAAACTGAGTACCGGTACATTTTTACCATCAACTAATCTGCTGATTATTTTCTCAAATGCCAGAAAAAAAGAGAAACGTCAAATGATCAAGTCTTTATCACAAACATACTGAGCTTTTATTGGACTAAAATGTACCTTTATCGTGCTGGAATATATAAAAACGATTAGTTTTAAATCATGATGTGCATTTCTAATCATACACCATTTTTATTTGATGCTTGAAGCTCTGACTCCAAGTACAATACTCCTGAATTAGTTGACTTTGCTTCAGTGAGATGGAAAGACGTTTACACGACAGTAACAAAGACATTAAAAAGGTAAAGTCTGTTCTGTATGTGAGTCACATCCCAGCTCAGGGGAAAAAAGCTCTGACACTCAAGAAGAAAATGCGCCAGAACCTAATTCAGGAAAAAAATAAAATAAATAAAAGAGTAAATTTTCTTCCCTCAACAGCTTGCCATAATTTATCTGAAGATGAAACATAAGCTGCCATGAGCCCAGGTTACTATGGCAACTATCAAGTGAAGAGCTGACTTGTTCTGGCATCTGTCCCCATTGTGATTTTTCTTTCTCTCTCTCTCTCTCTCTTTATAAAAATGAGAATAAAGACGCAGGATCTAAAGTAAGGCACAGAGCTGGGAGACGACACGTCTGCAGCTTTCCAAGACAAAATGTCTGGTGTGTCATCGGCTGAGGCCTGATCTCAAAGCATGAGGTTTATTCAGAAACATGGGGAGGAGAGTGATTGCATCAAAGGAAAAGCACAGCAGGCTATGATCCCTCACTGTATAGTTGTTTTACTTCACTGAGAAGAAGATTATCTCAATTTTTTTTTGGTTAGTTGGTTGGATAGGTGGTTTTTTGGTTGGATGGGTGGTTATTTGGTTGGATGGGTGGTGGGCTGGATTGGTAGGAGGGTGGTTGGTTGGGTGGGTGAGTGAGTGGTCAGTTGGATGTTGGTTGGGTGGTTGTTTGGATTTTTGGTTGGTTGGTTGATTGGTTGTTGGTTGGTTGGATGGGTGTTTATTTTGGTTGGATCGTTGGTTGGTTGGAGGGTTGTTTTGGTGGGAGGGTGGTTGGTTGGGTGAGCGAGTGAGTGAGTGCTTGGTTGTTTGATAGGTTGATTGGTTGGGAGGGTGGTTGTTTGTTTGGATGGTTGGTTTGTTGGTTGCATAAGTGGTTGTTTGGTTGGTTGGATGGGTGGTTGTTTGGATGGTTGTTGGTTGGTTGGTTGCATGGGTGGGTGGTTGGTTGGATGGTTGTTTGGTTAGTTGGGTGTTTGGTTGGATGGGTGTTTTTTTGGTTAGTTGGCTGCGTGGGTGTTTGTTTGGTTGGATGGGTGGTTGTTTGGTAGGATGGTTGGTTGGTTGGGTGGGTGGTTGTTTGGATGAGTGGTTGATTGGTTGGTTGGACGGTTGTTTGGTAGGATGGTTGGTTGGGTGGATGTTTGCTTGCGTGGGTGGTTGGTTGGTTGATTGGCTGTTTTAGGTTTTATTTTGGGGTGGGGGGTTCAAAGCAGCAAGACATAAAAATTAAATCTTTGTTACTGAAGAAATTTGAACATTTCAAGAATGTTCATTTTAATCTTTGCACAAATGTCTGCCGTGGTCAGGTTATGGTCCCTCAATGTATATACTGTAGCCGTTTTACTTCACGGAGAAGCAGAATTTTTCAAAGATTTTTTTGTTGGACCAAGAACCAAACCTTTCATAGTGGTAACAAATATTTGCTGAAGTGTCATCTCGTCATTTAATCCCACTCACTGATTTAATATTCTTCAGTATTTTACTAAGAGTGTACCCCACCTCTCTCACATTGAACGCTGGCGATTGGCACCATCACGTGACCCGGAGAGGAACAAGAGTCCTGCATATGACCCATTCTACGCCCATCGACAATCTATTTTACAACAATCTATAGCAATGGCCAGGACAAGCAAAGACTTTGTATAACCATTGATCTTGATTTGTGAACTTGACACAGAAGCTTGGGTGATGAAGAGTGTAAGTGTCTCTCCACCTTGCGATGATGCATATGCGTATGACGTTTTGTTAAATTATCTTGAATAGGATCAGAAGTTATGGGTGGGACAAGAGAAAGTTTATCAACAGATGAAGACTACCAGAATATGTCCCGTGTTTTGACGGATGTATAAAAAGGGGTGTTCATTTTGCCAACAACTGACTGGCTCTACTCACCTTCTTGAGGGTGTTGCGGCTCCCCTGCATGTAGTTCCGGTGCATCTCCAGCACCTTCTGCGGTCGGCTGCGGATCCACGCACTCAGCGTCTCGATGGGCGACCCGTTCACGGACCACTCCGTCACACCGAACTGCCTCAGGTGGGCTCGCGCATGGCTTGCTAAAGCCTTACGGTTCTCAAAGTAGAACCCGCACAGCTCACAGCTGGGGTCTGAAACCCACAAAGAAAAAGTATATCAAGGGTGGTTGATGATAAAATGGGGCTCAGTAGGAGTAAAACACACGCAACTTACCCTGGTGTGCGTGCTTGTCTGGTGAGGGTTTTCTTTTAAAGGAGAAATCGTGTGGAAGTGATGAGAAAGTCTTAAGTCGGTGTGGAGAAGACTGGGTCATCTCCACG
>JBBPBX010005774.1:0-19871 GCA_038048925.1 Garcialebias charrua | reverse complement strand
AAAAAAAAAAAACTAGCAGGATTAGCAGCAAGACAAGCCTCAGAAGGTTTGCAGCCGCAGGACTTGGTAATAAAATCTTCCACCCGACCGTGTGGACACGATCATATTTCAGCAGAAACTTGAAACAAGCAATCCTAAAAAATCACAAATCAGAATGGTGGAGATTAGAGCTTAAGATGCTTTCTCTGCTTTTAATCACTATTCATTCATTCATTCAACCTTTATTTATACAGGCTAGCCTCGTTGAGCCACGAGGACTCATTTACAAGAGGGACCTGTCTCACTCACACCCAGGGTCAATTTAGAGTTACCAATCAGCCTAACATAACAACTATATTGGCTGTAAGAAAATAACATTAGTATTGTTAATGTTGTGGGATCAGCAATCACATCAGGGATAATTTTAGGATATTTTTAGCGGTGCCAAATGTTAGGTACGGTATATCTGAAAGCTTTGTTTTTCACTGCTGTCACAACAGCTGGTAAAGTCAAGAAATGAAGCAAGTCTTTTCCTTCCCTTTCTCAAAAATGTGTGCATAATCAGCCTCGCTGGGCTACACTGCCACTACAATTATTATTTTAAAGAAAACCTTTAGAAACGTCACTCTGTCAATATCTGCTGCAAGCAGCGAGAACAAAGAGCTCCTGCTGATGCATTACTTCAATAAAAACACAAGCACGCTGCACATTTGAAGGCAACCAATTTTACAAAGTAGATGCTGCAGCAGATTTAGCTGCAGTGGTTTCCGTGAGAGGCCGAGGAAACAAAGAACTGACTCGCATCCAGAGAGACGGGAATATGTCTTCATTTGCGTGTTCTCGTGGTACCTGGACAACCTGTTTTTCAGAGTCTGGATGCTGCTCTGATCAGCATCACGCCATGAAGACCGGATCAGGAGAGAGTTCAGAAAACGTGCATCGTTTTGAACAAAGGGTGGTTTTTCTTGTGTCCTCTGCATCAGTCTGATTACTGGTTACTTTTGGAGAAAGCCCATTAGTGATAACAAATGTGTTTAAAATGGAGCTTGTCAAATAGAAAAGGATTTGTATGATGCTGGAAATTATTTACCAGGAAAACACCACGATAAATGACACATGCTACTATAGCACTTAAAATGTTTCTCATTCACCCATTTACTCTCACACACACACACACACACACACACACACGCACGCACGCACGCACGCGCGCGCGCGCACACACACACACACACACACACACAGCTTTCTATTATAAATTTTACACTCTTTATTGACCTGCTGCTGCTCCGCCCATGTTCTTTAGTCCAGTTTTCACACTTTTGAAGAAAGCCTCAGTCTTTAGCAGACGAACAACAATGTGAACAAAGATGAATAAAATTTCAGATCGCAACAATCGATTCTTATTAAAAACCCTGCATCCATCACACGTCAGTAACAGAATTACTTGTGATTTGATTGAAGACAAAAAACACTGAAATTAGCGAGAGTATGGGGTTCGCCTGAGGCCCCCACTTACAATTGGAGACCAAATATAAAAATAAAGGAATAATAAAATAAAAGAACGAAAATATGTACTTTAGCAGGTGGAATATTTGCCACCTTTTACAGAGTTTTAGTCTAAACTTTAGCTTTGAAAAATATACATTACCATTGGAAATATTTACATCACAGTTTATTTATTGTGTTTTTCTACAACATTTTTACAATTACATTCTTAAACTTGATTCATCACCAAACACTATTGTCTTTGACGGCAGAAATACAAGTCCTGTAGCTTAGGGTGTATCTCTTCCTCAACATGTATTCTCTGCTACAGATATGTTATTCTGAAACAACAGAAAATAGCTAACACAGGTGTAGGCTGAGATGATTTTCATTGTAAATGTTTGCTGTATAATAAACTGTATTGAGCAGAATGGTAAAATAAAAGTTGTCATGCAAGCCAGGCTTTTTATAAGGGTTTTTGTTTGTTGAGTAGAGAAGTGTAGCGAGGCTATGCACAAAGTGAATGCCAAGCAAACAGTCACGGTGGTTTAGTCTGTTCTCTATGGACCACAGTTTGCTGTTATATGAGCATCAAATCTGAAGTATTATACTGTACCTTGAGATATTTTTAATGGTGCTATAGACACTCTTGGTCCATCTAAGTGTCAATCCTCGCCTACAGTTTTGGGTTATGGATCATGACTAAGAGAGCAACATCCTGATTACTGAAATAAGCGTTCTTTGTTGTGTGGTTTTGGGTTTCTGAGTAGCAAACCTCTCTGCACTTCTCTTTAGAGTTTTTATGGGCAGATAGGAGATTATACACCATGATAATGTGCCCATGTGTCGTTGTGTCCTTGGGCAAGACACTTAACCCCGAGTTGCTCCCGGTAGGACTGGAAAGTGCCTTGCATGGTAGTCTGCCGCTACCGGTGTATGAATGTGTGTAGCACTTTGAGATTTTCACTAATGAAAAGTGCATTATAAATTAAATTCATTATAATTATTATTATCCAGAGGCAATGTTCGTCTATTTCTGGACTTTCTGGGGCATCTAGATGTGTTTTGCTGGTTTTTGGATGTTATAAGATAAATGACACAGATTGTTATTTTAGCAGAGTGGCTGAGACAACCCATATTATGGGCGGCCGTGGTGTAGTGGTAATGGCAGTCGACCCCTGATCGGAAGGTTGGAGGTTCGAATCCCGCATCCGCCCACCATGTGTCGTTGTGTCCCTGGGCAAGACACTTAACCCCGAGTTGCTCCCGGTAGGTCTGGATGGCGCCTTGCAAGGCAGGCTACCACTACCGGTGTATGAATGTCTGAATGAATGGGTGGATGGCTGGTATTGTAAAGCGCTTTGGGGCTCCTCAAAGGGGGCTGGAAAGCGCTATATAAATAAGCTCCATTTACCATTTACCATATTACAGACACAGCTGAATTTAAAGAATGCATTTAGAGGGAGGATACAGTCTGTACTGGTGAAGATGGTTTAGGCCCTGTTTACACGGACACTGTGTGGGGGAAACGGATTTTGGGTATGTTAATTAGGTGAAAAGTTTTGCGTTGACACGGATCTGCTCGAATTTCCCCCCTCCCTCATGCCCCCCCTTTCACCCACTGCGCATGCGTGCTGCCTCACTGCTGGCTGTCTGCTGTGTTCTTCTGGGCTAAAAGTTCAGCTAACAACAACTTAACAACAAGTTAAAGCTGGATTTTGGATAAGAGTCGACAGATTTGACACCAAGTGGGTCCCGCTTCATCTAACAAGCTGCACACCAGACGCTGAGTGGACTGTGGACCAGAACCCGAGTGACGATGAGGATGATGTCGGACTTTAGTCCGTGATAAACAGCTGACTTACAGCAGGTAAATCAACGTTCTTAATATAATGTTTGCTTGTGTTTACTTTGATCACACAACAACGGAGTTTTTATTTATTTATTTATTTCTGCCAGGTGGAGAAGCTGTCGTTCCAACAGGCAGACCGGTTCTGATGGGTCCAGATGAACACACAGCAAGAGTCCAGTTCATTAACGTAGTTACAGTTCGGTTCACGTGTTTTAATAGTGTGTTCAGTTTAATTCTCAGTGTTTGTGTTGTAAACTTTGTGGTGCTGAATAAATAAATAAATAAAAAATAAACCTGGTGTCTTCATTTTCACAGCACGTTACGCACTGTTTAAAAAATGTAACGAGTCCAGATAGATACTGTAGTTCAGATAAATTTACATCTCCCACGCCAACATAAATACTGTTTATTATTGTTAAACTGTTATATTTTGCAGCGTGACACGTGAAATGTCAGCCCTAGACTGTCCGCGCATGCGGGCTGCGCGCATGTGGTTGACACAAAAGCTCCACGGGAGATGTTTACATTATCAGCGGGGGGTCAGCGAAAAAGTTCCACCTTGAGAGCAGGGATCAGAAAAGTATTGGATGCAAAGAGGGGGGCCAGCAGCGTCGTGTAGGCGATAAGCAAAGTCGCAAAGAGAAAGTAGCGGTTACACTCAAAATACGCACAGTGTAAACTGGCCCTTAATGTCAAGCATTCACACTATTGTGATCCACTGTGATATATTGGGATCTATTATGATCTATTGTGATTCATTATCCTTCTG
This sequence comes from Garcialebias charrua, assembly GCA_038048925.1. Classification (NCBI taxonomy): domain Eukaryota; kingdom Metazoa; phylum Chordata; class Actinopteri; order Cyprinodontiformes; family Rivulidae; genus Garcialebias; species Garcialebias charrua. Next base: position 15,783 of record JBBPBX010005774.1, on the reverse strand, counting down.
TACATTTTTGGCACAATTCTCTTCCCACGGTTTTCAAGCTATTTCCACAAATCATATATCAAAACGTTCTCTTCAGGACAATCCTGCTGTGACTTTTAGCATTGGTGCAACTTTAGCTTTTAAAAATATTTAGCCTTTTCTGCCATTTTTTTCCTCATAGAAAATGAATTGAGCTCCTTTTACATCATTCAAATCTTTAGATCTGTTACAACCTTTACTGCTCCTTTTTGTTTTGGTTCAGCTTCCTTGTGCTAATTTTTTTTTTTTTTTCAGCTACTTTCAGCTCATTTCTGCTGGGGTTTTTTTCCCAGTAGTTTCTTTTTTGTTGTGTTTTTTTTTGTGTGTTTTTTGTTGTTGCTTTTTTCAGATTATTTCTGCTAACCAGAACATTTTTGTGCTTCTTCTAACTTATTTCTGCTAATTTCAGCTTGTTCTGCTCCTTTCAGATTATTTCTACAAGTTGAAGTTATTTCTACTATTTCAGCTACTATTTAGCCGTTTTATGCTAATTTAAGCCTTTTCAGCTACTGGTAAATCCACATTTTTTGCACTTACCGGTATAAAAAAAATAAAAAATCAGCCTAATTCAGCTAAAATGTGCTCTCTCTACGTCCTTTTTGTAATTTCAGCTTGTTTAGCTACTTTTCAGCAAAATTTTTTGCAATTTCAGCTTTTTTCCCCCAGATATCCTTTTTTTTGTTGCTCATTTTAGCCTCTTTCAGCCTAACTGGGCAATGTTGACAATCTCTTTTTTTTTTGCATTCTTCTGCTAATTTATGCTTGTTCTACTTTTTCAGCTACCTTTTTTGTTTTTGTAGCTTATTTCAGCAGTTTTTCATAGAAATAAAAGTTTTTCATAGTAATCTCTGCTACTTTCAGCCTAATTAAAGGTCAACTGACATGAATTTTTTACTATTCATAAAATTGCTCAATATATATATTTTATCATTTAAATATGTTTGTTTTTGCAAACAAAATGATAAATCACTTTAATTTTGCTTTAAAAGTGATTTTGAACTTCAAGCCGTGTTTAATCATGGGAAATCCGATTACACTCGAACGCACCATATGTGATGTCACACTGGGCAGAGGGCTGTGGTGTCTTTAATAGCGGACAATTTAAAACTGGACGAATTTATCAATCTATGTGAAGATTTGAGCTATTTGTCTTCATTTTGGGAAGCAGAAAATAGTTTGGGTGATGGAACAAGAAACAACAGGATCTAATTTAGGTCTGATGCTGTATCAGACTTACCTTCATGTCGAGCTGCTCATACCTGCGCACTGTGACAAGCCCAGAGCTCTGCCCGGTGTGACATCACAGATGGTGCGTTCGTGTGTAATCGGATTTCCCATGATTAAACACGGCTTGAAGTTCAAAATCACTTTTAAAGCAAAATTAAAGTGATTTATCATTTTGTTTGCAAAAACGAACATATTTAAATGATAAAATATATATATTTTGAGCAATTTTATGAATAGTAAAAAAATCTTGTCAGTGGACCTTTAACTTCTTTCTGCTAATTTCAGCGTATGCTCCTTTCAGCTTATTTATACTCATTTCAGTTACTGTTTAGCTGTTTCATGCTTAAATTTAGCATTTTCAGCTAATCCCACGATCTTGGAGCTGATTTCAGCTCCTTTTGCTTCGTTCTAGAAGTTTAAGTTTTTTTGTTGTTGCCTTTTTAGCTACTTTCAGGCTACTTTTTGATAATTTAAGCTGTTTTAGCCAATTTCCCAATTCTTGTGTTAATTTCTGCTTATTTAAATCTAATTCAGCAAATATGTATTGTTTTTTTTTGCTTTCTTCTGATAAGTTAAGCTTATGCTTCCATTTCAGCTACATTTCAGTACATCCATCCATCCATTCATTATCTTTTACCAGTTTCTTCCATTTTGGGTCACGGGGGTCGGCAGTGACCATGTCCAGCAATCACTGTGCGAGGGGCGGGGTACACCCTGGACAGGTCTCCAGTCCATCACAGGGACACAGAGACAAACAAGACAAACAACCATCCACTCTCTCACTCACACCAAGAGACAATTTAGAGTTATCAATCAGTCCAACATGCATGTTTTTAGTCTGTGGGAGAAAACTGGAGTACCTGGAGAAAACCCACAAATGCACAGAGAGAACATGCAAACTCCACCCAGAAAGGCCCCCGGACCAGGATTTGAACCAGGGACCTGCTCGCTGAGGAGGCAGCAGCTCTACCAGTTGTGCCACTGTGCTGCCCCATTTCATTACACTTTTAGCTAATTTCAGCTGTTGCAGCAAGTTCTTCTGCAACAAACATTCACACTGCATTTTTGCAGGAAATGCAATTTCTCTAGTTATCATTGTGGTGGGGTGAAGGCTGCACAGAAGTCTCTTTGAGTCAGCTTCCCCACCATCACAGACATCTACACCTCCAGATGCAGGAAGAGAGCACCTGCATCATGAAGGACCTCACTCACCCAGCACACACACTTTTTGCCCCACTCCCATCAGGAAGGAGGTTAAGGAGCATTAATATAACCACTAGACTGAGGAACAGCTTCTACCCTGAAGCTGTTCGACTCATGAATATCTAACCAGAATACCGTAATCCAGGGGTGTCAAAGTCAAATACACCAAGGGCCAAAAAAACAAATTTGCTACAAGCCAAGGGCCGGACTGGTTCAATGTTCATATTGAAATGATTTCACATAGCCTATTGAACCAAGACCTAACAGACTGTCTATTATTTAAGGATTAAATGAATAAAGCAATATTTTCTTATGGATCTGTCAGTAATTTCAAGTGAAAACATTTTTCAACAGGCAAACAGCAAAAAATTAAATTGTTTTTAAAAACAAAATATGTTTCTTAATATCAAGATAAATGCATAAATAAAAGTGCATGCATTATAAACTGAAAATGCATTATTGTGCAGCTCTATGATCCTACTGATCACCACTTTCAAATAGGAAAATAAGAAAATTAATCAAATCAGTTGTATTCTTTCTCATGGCTCTTATCTGCAATTGTCCCCGAGTCCATTCAACTGAAAAATAAATATCAATAAATAAAATGCAATTAAATAATTTAGGTTACCTGCCTAAATAAAGGTTGAATGATTAGGCATACAGCGGTCTTGTGATTTTTAATTAATATATTGTACTTTTTTATGATTGTTTACTATTGACTGCAAATATCAAATGTGATTTTTAATTAATATATTGTACTTTTTTATGATTGTTTACTATTGACTGCAAATATCAAATGTGATTTTTAATTAATATATTGTACTTTTTTATGATTGTTTACTATTGACTGCAAATATCAAATGTGATTTTTAATTAATATATTGTACTTTTTTATGATTGTTTACTATTGACTGCAAATATCAAATGTGATTTTTAATTAATATATTGTACTTTTTTATGATTGTTTACTATTGGCTGCAACTATCAAGCTGTGAAATCCTTCATTTTATACAACTGACAGCTCCTGGTCATTAATTATGATGAAGTTCAGCAACTTCTCTGAACATTTGAGCTCCAAGCTTCAGCTGTGTTTTTATTCAATCCGGGGCGCTCTGATTTCAGTCAGTCGCTATCAGCTTGTCCCTCATACGTGATAGTCAGACAGCAGGTCAGAGAAGACACAGCTGGCCGCGGTTGAACAAGAAAAAAACACAGCTGAAGACATAGAGCTCGAGTTTAGGAGCTAAACAGCCTGTTCCGACTCCCGAGACGGGACGCGGCTGGGTCCTGCTGCTGCTTCGGTTCAGCGAGAGTGTCATCCCGCTGAACTAACTTGACTGCAGTTTATTGTGGCGCTATGGCTCTGCAGACATTGCACGATGCTGTGTTTAGTGTAAAATACTTCCACACAGTGACATGTTGCGATGAAAAGTCGGCTAGCTGTTAGCTAAAATGCTACTCACCGAGTCTGCACGTTGTAGCTGGCTGCAAAGTAAACTATGGAATGGATTTCCTGAATTTGAGGCGGGTCTTATTACTCTGGGTTGGACATGACTCCGTTCCGAAAATCCATTCCATAGTTTGAAGCTGTGCCGTGTGCAAAACACCAGCGGGTGGCTGTGGCTTGCGGGCCGGATCTAATAGTTATTAAATATCATCCAGGGGGCCATAAATAATTGCTTCGCGGGCCGGATCTGGTCCGCGGGCCGCCACTCTGACATATGTGCCGTAATCACTGTGAAAAATCATATGTTGCTGCTGATCTGTTTCATGTTAGCCTGGTTAAAACCAGACCCTTGTCCTTCACTTCGCTTCGGACTAGGGTCTGGACTTTCTCCATAGAGAACCGATTCTTGGTGGAGGCGTGGCCTCTGCTGAGGAACAAAACCATTGGATCGTAGAAAATTTTTGAACAGGGAAAGCATTCTGCTCCCTCCCCTCAGAGCCATATATGGTCTGCTTCCCGTGCTCTGGTGAACTTGAAATCATCATCAGCTCCGCCTCCTGCTGCGCCTCCTCCACACGCCTCTCGCTGCCACTGCATATTCTGTGTTTATATGTTAATAAAACGTTCTAAAAAATAAAATAAAACCATGGAGCGCTGGTCCAGAAGACCAGAAAATCTGCAGGGACTCGGGCAGCAACGTAAAACCCTAGTTTAATTCTCTCGTGACAACCTGAGGCATTTCCTCATCATTGCACTCAGCGGAGGGAGAGGAGGAGGAGGAGGAGGAGGAGGAGGAGGGAGGAGGGAGCGATCACTTGACTTTTGGCAAAAAAAAAAAGAAAACTCCAGATAAGGGATTAAGAAGGGGAAATTAATACATTTGTGTCACATATAAAACAGTCCTGCATCGCTTTGCATCGCTTTGAATGAGAACATGCGAATGCTCGCTGGCTGCGCTGGGACAGGTGGGGGCGTGGGTTAGGGGCCAAAAACTCCGCCCCTTCTGTTCTCTGATTGGTCCGGTCAAAAATCTACCGGAGAAATCGTTGTCTATGGGAGAAGTCCCAGACTGTGCAGTGAAGGGAAATGAGAATTGAGCGGAGCTGTGCAGGAAGGCGAGGGCCAGGCTAGTTTCATGTTGCTGTGTTCATTCGTGCTCATCTGCTCACACCGACTCATGTTTGTGCTGCTGTTCGATGTATTGTTTTTATGCTACTAGTGCTTAGTGTATTTTTAGTTGATGTTTTTCTTAGTTCATATCTTAGATGTTATTACTTTTTTTTTTACATTTTATTGTTGGATGTAACTGGGACCCTGTGTACATAATCTTGTTCCACCACATGTACCACATGTGGTGTGTATGACAAATAAAACTCATACTCTTATTATGTTAACAATTGGCACCAATAATTGTATTCTAACAAAAAATGTTGACAAGATCTATAGTAGGGCTGCAACAACGAATCAATAAAATCGATAAAAATCCTATTGAGATTAACCGGTCTAAATAAAGGTGAATTAAAAGTGTTGGCAACTAATTTCATTATCAGTTTGTTGTGTCGTGTGATTAAGCTTCTTTCATCATGTTGCGGAGCCGTTTTGTCCACCAGCAGAGCATTGTCAATGCTGGCTGTCTAAATAAAGTTAAAAAAAAAAAACTGCAGAGTGAGTTGAACAGAGCGAGGTGGCAGCAGAGCAGGGGCGTGGTTTCAAAGGAAATTAAGTAAATTTTACAAATGGCTGACGCAGAGAAAACTGTTCAACCCAAGTCCTCAAAAGTGTGGGAGCACTTGACGCTTCACAAAGATAAAAACTGTGCATGCAGCTTTGAAAAGTGACGACATGACACGGGAGAACCACCGAGATAAATGTAAACCTGTCGGAGTGATGAGGAGGATGAAGGAGCTCAGCAGATAAAACACGTCTCACTTCCCAACTCGTCGTGTTGCCAGGTGAGTCTCTACATTAAAACCACATTTGTTCTGTTTCCAAGTGAGAAAACTTAACGTCAGTCTCTCTGTTAGCTGATGCTGCTGCTGCTTGTTTATCTGATTCATGACCATGCCATACCATGACAGTGATAGAGAAAGTGTGTGTTACTTTTTAATTTAATTAGTACAAGAAGTGTTTAAATGTGATTTATAAATAAATATAACATAAAGATGGTAATAATTTAATGATGAAGCTTCAACTTTTAATTTGCTGGCAACGTCTGAAGACAATGCATTCAAACTGGATTCCAAAAAAGTTGGGACACTAAACAAATTGTGAATAAAAACTGAATGCAATGATGTGGAGATAACAACATCTAATATTTTATTCAGAATAGAACACAAATCACAGATCAAAAGTTTAAACTGAGAGAATGTATCATTTTAAAGGAAAAATATGTTGTTCAAAATTTCATGGCGTCAACAAATCCCAAAAAAGTTGGGACAAGTCCATTTTTACCACTGTGTGGCATCCCCCCTTCTTCTTACAACACTCAACAGACGTCTGGGGACAGAGGAGACCAGTTTCTCAAGTTTAGAAATAGGAATGCTCTCCCATTCATGTCTAATACAGGCCTCTAACTGTTCAATCGTCTTGGGCCTTCTTTGTCACACCTTCCTCTTTATGATGCACCAAATGTTCTCTATAGGTGAAAGATCTGGACTGCAGGCTGGCCATTTCAGTACCGGATCCTTCTCCTACGTAGCCATGATGTTGTGATTGCTGCAGAATGCAGTGGTGTAGTCTACATTTTTGTAGTGGGCATACCGTGCTTAGAAACCAAAGTACACTGGTTAGTAAAGTGTAACCGTCAATTTATTTTGATTTTAAGCATATTGAACAGTTCCAAATTTCTCTGATGCTTATATTTGAATAAATGAACAACAAACTTTGTACAACAGCTGGCTTTGTATTAAAAACATGTTATATAATTTATAAAACAGTATCAAAGAAAAGCACTGCACACCAATAGATTGTTACAGAAGTGTTTAACTGTCGTTTAACGTATCAATGACATGTACCTAATGGTATGTCATGTACCATTGGGCACTTTTAAGTGGGTATACTGAAATTCTTAAGTTTTTCTAGTGGGTATACTCCATATACCCGAGTATCACGTAGACCACTGGCAGAATGTGTTCTGGCATTATCTTGTTGAAAAATGCAGGGTCTTCCCTGAAAGAGATGACGTCTAGATGGGAGTATATGTTGTTCTAGAACCTGAACATAGTTCTCTGCATTAATGGTGCCTTTCCAGACATGCAAGCTGCCCATGCCACAAGCGCTCATGCAACCCCATACCATCAGTGATGCAGGCTTCTGAACGGAGCGTTGATAACAACTTGGGCTATCCTTGTCCTCTCTGGTCCGGATGACATGGCGTCCCAGTGTTCCATAAAGAACTTCAAATCGTGACTCATCTGACACAGAACAGTCTTCCATTTTGCCACACTCCATTTTAAATGACCCCTGGCCCAGTGCAAACGTCTGAGCTTGTGGAGCTTGCTTAGAAATGGCTTCCTCTTTGCACTGTAGAGTTTCAGCTGGCAACGGCGGATGGCACGGTGGATTGTGTTCACTGACAATGCTTTCTGGAAGTATTCCTGAGCCCATTCTGTTATTTCCTTGACAGTGGCATTCCTGTTTGAGGTGCAGTGACGTTTAAGGGCCCGGAGATCACGAGCATCCAGTAGAGTTTTACGGCCTTGACCCTTACGCACAGAGATTGTTCCAGATTCTCTGAATCTTTTGATGATGTTATGCACGGTTGATGATGATAACTTAAAAGTCTTTGCTATTTTACGCTGGGTAACACCATTCTGGTATTGCTGCACTATCTTTCTGTGCAACAATGGTGGAATTGGTGATCCTCTTACCATCTTGGCTTCTGAGAGACACTGACACTCTGAGAAGCTCTTTTTATACCCAATCATGTTGTCAATTGACCTAATTAGTGTTAATTGGTCTTCCAGCTGTTCGTTATATGCTCAATTTCCTTTTTCCAGCCACTTATTGCTACTTGTCCCAACTTTTTTGGGATTTGTTGACACTGTGAAATTTTGAATCAACATATTTTTCCTTTAAAATGTTACATTTACTCAGATTAAACTTTTGATCTGTCATCTATGTTCTATTACGAATAAAATATTGACATTTGCCATCTCCACATCATTGCATGCAGTTTTTATTCACAATTTGTTTAGTGTCCCAACTTTTTTGGAATCCGGTTTTTAGTATGGAAGGATGAATTGCATTTAAACAGGAATTACAGTAATTTATTTAATCTACTCAATTGTGTGTAATTAAGTATTTTATTTGTGTTTGTGAGTGTGTGAGTATTTAAAGGGGACCACACATGCAAAATTCACTTTTTAATGTTTTTTTACTAAACTTTGGGTATTTACTTCATAAAAAAACAGTCCTTGTGCCAAAAAAATGCACCCAGTGGTTTATTTACTCTAAGTAGATTTATTTATTTTTGATAAATACACCAGGATTCACACTTCCTGCATTTATTGACGTCACAAGCCGCCAGCCAATCAGATCAAACCTGAGTCCAGCCCCTCACCTAGCAACCCCTGGTTAGGCTCAACCCACTTCTGTATTAAACACATGACTGTTGTTTTTCATGATTTCATCTCATCTTTTGTTTATATGTTCTTAATTTCATGTGTACAGCACTTTGTTGCAGCTGTGTTTTTTTAAATGGCTTTATAAATAAAGTATAATTGTTATTTTTATGTTTTAGTTCAATTTTTAGTGTATTTGCGATCGCTGCCAACGCGCAGCCGGCAAAAATTAAACGAGCGGACCACAGGCGGAAGGACCGGGTTCGACGGGACCCTCTTCCGGCGCGATGGAGCGGAGCTTCAACTGTACAGCCTTGCAGCAGCCTCGCAGCAAGAGGACCTTCTCCTTACAGATTAATTTACGGGAGACACTTGGTGAACTTTGTGTTGTCTTCACTGGAACAGCGATAACTCCCAAAATCTCATCGCGTGCAACGAGCGGAGCTGGCGAAAACCGGAAGAGGAACAAGCTAACATTAGCTTCGGATTCGGGTGGTCTAATGCTAAAAGGAGCAGCAAACTGCGGCGCGCTCAGACGGGTTTCGGTAAGTTATCTTAAGCTAACACTAACAGTAAGTCAAATGAGTAATAAAAAAAGAGCTAATTTTAAAACAACAACACATTACAGATACTGGCTGTTACAGAGGGCGTGAACAGATCGTTGAAGGGCGTGGACTTCAAGAAACCGGTCGTTCAAAACGAAAGTTAAAAATGGCAGAATTAAAAAGGGTATAATTGATTATCTAATAATTATTTTGTGCATTAAATTGAAGGAATAGGGTCTGGATATCCCACAGAAATACCATAAAAATTTAAAAAATACATCTGAGGTCCCCTTTAATTGCTCTTTGAGCTACTTTTATCTTAAACTAACACTGTAAGTGAAACAAAGCATTTCTTGAGTTGCTGTAAATTATACTACAATACATACTCTTTCTCATTCCAGAAAATAACAACAAACAATGACAGCCTTCATGATGGAAAGACATCATGGACACCACACTGACATGAGGCCTCTGTCGATGGTTGAAAACGAAGGCTTCACTACAACGTTCCACACAGGGCCTCCATGGGGCCCTAAGCGAAATTTGGCTTGGGGCCCTCGATTTTCGCTAAACTCAACTCTGATAGCCCTGTTTACATAATCCTAGATAAATAGTGGTACTAAAAGTAACAAAAGGGGGAAAAAAGAAGTGAAATGAGTGACAGAACAAAATTAACCTTTTCACAATATTCTAATTTTTTGAGATGCACATGTATTGTCATGCATAGCCCACTTTCCCCAGAAAAAAATAAATAATTGTCTGAATGTTCTATTCGAGGAACCTTATTCACTTATGCATGCTCACAACCACACACAAATGGATGCAGGGATGTACGTATATGTAGATATCATATGCAGATATTTAGATGGTATGTGACTGAATACGAATGTATATGTATGTATACTGTATATATATTTGTAGGTTTGGGTATGTTTATTTATGGAAATGTACTGCAAGGTCAAGAATATTATTAGTCTTTATGCATGTGTGTTTCGTTGCTGTGTTCTGTCATGTACTTTGCAGGATTCAGACGGAGGTTGGGTGTGTTTGCCTTGTGCTCTTTTTGTGGATAATTGTTGTGTTTTGTTGTCTTACTTTCTATCTTTCCTTTCTCTCTATTAAAATAAAATAAAATAAAAAATAAAAAGAGATGCACATATATTGTTATGCGTAGCCCACTTTCCCCAGAAAAAAAATATAATTGTCACTTGAAGTTAAACACATAATTTAGTAATTTTAAAAGTAATATTTTTGTCTGACTCTGTGTGTCATTAAAAAGCCATGAAATCTGGATCAAACCAGAACAATCCCATCTCTGGACATTTTAATTAAACTGCAGTGTCTCACTGTGTCGATGCCTCGGCTGTGACAAACACTGCAGGAGAATGAAGACTTCTCGTTTACCGTCGGTAATCGGTGCCATTTTTTTGTAGCCAGACACTTCCCACACATGAGATCACATCTTTGTAACAGAGATTAGAATGGGTTTTAATCCCAGAAGCAGCAGAAAACATTTCGTCTTCTTCCAGAACTCGGGGAGTTTCCAGTGATAAATATCCATTACTTCACCTGCTTTCTTTTTTTCTGAGTCAGGTGGTGCCCGTAGCCAGCAGCCACTGTGTGAGAGGTGAGGGACACTCAGGGATTAACGCAGAAAACAATCTTCTGATATTTTACCCACCCAGTACAGTACACCCAGTATACAGTACTGTGTACATGACCTTACATTACTTACTGACCTGCTCAGTAACTATGAAATACAAAAAGTCATCTAGAGGTGTTTCCATTAATAAACTGAGCATGTGATCAAACTACCTGTCCAGCAGTGGCTTGTTAGGTTTTAGCCAAAGCCTCGTTGTTTCTGTGTTTTCACATCGTCAGCTCACGTTGTTTAAATACTCCCCATTAATATCCTGATGCATGCTCAATAATCTTCTTCTTCTTCTTCTTCTTTCGGCTTTTCCCTTTTCAGGGGTCGCCACAGCGAGTCATCCTCCTCCACCTCACTCTGTCCTCTGCATCCTCTGTCCTCACTCCAACTACCTCCATGTCCTCTCTAACTGCATCCATATATCTCCTCTTTGGTCTCCCTCTTTGTCTTTTTCCTGGCAGCTGCATTTCTAACATCCTTCTACCAATATACCCACTGTCCCTCCTCTGGACATGTCCAAACCATCTCAGTCTGGCCTCCCTAACTTTATCTCCCAGTTGTTTAACATGTGCTGTACCTCTGATGATCTCATTCCTGATCTTATCCATCCTTGTCACTCCTAAGGAGAACCTCAGCATCTTCATTTCTGCCACTTCCAGTTCTTTCTCCTGTCTTTTTGTCAATGCCACTGTCTCCAGACCATACAACATAGCTGGTCTCACCACTGTCTTGTAAACTTTTCCTTTGACCTTTGCTGACACCTTTTTGTCACAAATCACTCCTGAAACTTTTCTCCATCCACTCCATCCTGCCTGGACTCTCTTTTTCACCTCTTTACCACATTCCCCATTTTCCTGGACAGTGGACCCCAAGTACTTGAAGTCCTGCACCTTTGTGACCTCTGCTCCTTGTAGCCTCACTGTTCCACTGGCCTCCCTCTCATTCACACACATGTACTCTGTCTTACTACGACTGACTTTCATTCCTCTTCTTTCAAGAGCATACCTCCACCTCTCCAAGTTCTCTTCCACTTGTTCCCTGTTCTCACCACAGATCACAATGTCATCTGCAAACATCATAGTCCATGGGGATTCCTGCCTGACCTCATCTGTTAGTCGGTCCATCACCAGAGCAAACAAGAAGGGGCTCAGAGCCGATCCTTGATGCAATCCCACCTCCACCTTGAAGGTATCTGTCACACCCACAGCACATCTCACCACTGTCCTGCTGTCCTCATACATGTCCTGTACCAATCTAACATACTTTTCTGCCACTCCAGATTTCCTCATGCAATACCACACCTCTTCTCTTGGTACCCTGTCATATGCTTTTTCTAAATCCACAAACACACAATGGAGTTCTTTCTGACCCTCTCTGTACTTCTCTATCAACATCCTCAAAGCAAAGATGGCATCTGTGGTGCTCTTTCTTGGCATGAAACCATACTGCTGCTCACAGATAGTTACATCTTGTCTAAGTCTTGCTTCCACAACTCTCTCCCAGATCTTCATTGTGTGGCTCATCAACTTAAAGGGATTGTGACATGATTTTTTTACTATTCATAAAATTGCTCAAAATATATATATTTTATCATTTAAATATGTTTGTTTTTGCAAACAAAATGATAAATCACTTTAATTTTGCTTTAAAAGTGATTTTGAACTTCAAGCCGTGTTTAATCATGGGAAATCCCATTACACGCGAACGCACCATCTGTGATGTCACACCGGGCAGAGCTCTGGGCTTGTCACAGTGCGCAGGTATGAGCAGCTCGACATGAAGGAAGTCTGATACAGCATCAGACCTAAATTAGATCCTGTTGTTTCTTGTTCCATCACCCAAACTATTTTCTGCTTCCCAAAATGAAGACAAATAGCTCAAATCTTCACATAGATTGCTAAATTCGTCCAGTTTTAAATTGTCCGCTATTAAAGACACCACAGCCCTCTGCCCAGTGTGACATCACATATGGTGCGTTCGAGTGTAATCGGATTTCCCATGATTAAACACGGCTTGAAGTTCAAAATCACTTTTAAAGCAAAATTAAAGTGATTTATCATTTTGTTTGCAAAAACAAACATATTTAAATGATAAAATATATATATTTTGAGCAATTTTATGAATAGTAAAAAAATCATGTCACAATCCCTTTAATTCCCCTGTAGTTGCTACAACTCTGTACATCACCCTTATTCTTAAAAATGGGAACCAGCACACTTCTTCTCCATTCCTCAGGCATTTTCTCACCCTCAAATATTCCATTAAATATTTGAGTCAAAAACCTCACTGCCATCTCTCCGAGACATTTCCAAACCTCCACTGGTATGTCATCAGGTCCTACTGCCTTCCCCTTCTTCATTCTTTTCAGAGCTTTCCGGACTTCACCCTCACTAATCTTTCCCACTTCCTGGTCCACCGTTTCTATTACCTCCACTCTTCTTTCTCTTTCATTCTCTTCATTCATTAGCTCCTCAAAGTAATCCTTCCATCTTCCCATCACACACTCCTCACTTGTTAGAACATTCCCATTCCCATCTTTAATAAGCCTAACCTGCTGCACATCCTTTCCAGCCTGATCCCTCTGTCTTGCCAATCGGTACAAGTCCTTCTCGCCCTCTTTAGTGTCCAGTCTCCCATATAACTCATTGTACGCCCTCTGCTTTGCCTTAGCTACTTCCCTCTTTGCTCTATGTCCCATCTCCTTATATTCCTGTCTCCTCTCTTCAGTCCTCTCACTGTCATATTTCTTCTTGGCTAATCTCTTTCTTTGAATGGCGTCCTGCACTTCACTATTCCACCACCAGGTTTCCTTATCATCCATTCTCTGTCCAGATGACACACCAAGTACCTTCCTACCTGTCTCTCTAATTACTGTTGCTGTAGTAGCCCAGTCACTTGGAAGCTCTTTCTTACCACCCAGAGCCTTTAACAGCTCGTCTCTGAATTTCTCACAACATTCTTCCTTCTTTAGCTTCCACCATTTGGTCTTCTTCTCTGATTTTACTATTTTTCTCTTCTTCGCAACAACAGTCATTCTACACACAACCATCCGATGCTGTCTGGCCACACTCTCCCCTGCCACAACCTTACAGTCTCCAATCTCCTTCAGGTTTCCTCTTCTACACAGAATGTAGTCGATCTGCGTACTCCTTCCTCCACTCTTATAGGTCACTCTATGTTCCTCCCTCTTTTGGAAATAGGTATTGACTATAGCCATTTCCATTCTCTTGGCAAAATCCACCACCATCTGTCCTTCCTGGTTTCTTTCCTTGACACCAAACCTACCCATCACTTCCTCATCCCCTCTGTTTCCTTCACCAACATGTCCATTCAGGTCTGCTCCAATCACCACTCTTTCCTCCCTGGGAATACTCTCTATCACTTCATCCAAATCTTTCCAAAATTTATCTTTCTCCTCCTCATCACATCCAACCTGTGGAGCATAACCACTTACTTATGCATGCTCAATAATCCAGGTAGAAAAATCCAAGTTCAGTCAGGTCCTCTGGATGGATTAAAATAAATAAATTAATTGATTTTTTTTTTATTCATAGTTTAAAATGTTTCATCTTTTATCCAAAATACTTCTTCAGTCTGAGGAGCTGCTCAGTCTTATAAATAGCACCTTCTCAGAGTCTGCAGGTGACATCCAGAACTAGCTGTTCACATGATAAAGGAGGACCATCAGCCTAGCGACTGATCGTTAGTGCTCTGACGACCGCTTGCTATTCACAAAGAACTGAGTGATGCTACCAATAAGAGCACTGTAAGACGGTGACAGTTGGACACGGAGACCTCCAACCCTGTTTAATGATGGATGGCTTCTCTTCACAAAAGCCGTTTTCGCACTGCACAGCCCTCAACGGCCCGGCCCGCCCCGCCTTCTACCCGGGTTCGTCATGTTCGCATTTGCCTTTTCCGCGCGGCGTCAGCCCTCGTTTTGGAACCCGCCCAGAGGTGGTTCTGATCGGGCCGAGCTCCCGGGCCCAGTTTGACGTCATGTACTGCTCATCATTTGATTCGTTGTTTGCAGCAGGTGCCGGACTGCTGCGTGTCAGTCATCAACTCGTTCTAACAACAACCTCAGCGCGAGCTGAATTTCATTAAAATTTAACTACAGAAACGACTAAAATAAATTTGTTAGCTGACTATATATGTTAGTGTTACTGAGTTTAATTTCTGTTCATAACTGATTACAAATCAGCGTATTTTACATGTGCGTAGCCAGGATTTTCTATGGGGCGATTCCTTAAAAGCAAAACTGGAACTAGAAATTGCAACATACCCGATGGTCTAGTGGTTAGAGCGTTGGGTTTCCGTTCCAAGCCTTTTCTCGACTCGGGTTCGAATCTCACTCGGGACAACTTATTTTACATTGGTCTTTTATTGAGAAAAAAAAAGAAGGAGTTTGTGTTAACCACAACACAAACTTCTTTTTTTCTTTTGATGTCACGCTCAAAGTGTGGGTTGCGAATGAGTCTCAGCTACAAACACATCAATTTTTAACTCAGAAACTAAAATATGTGATGAAGTTATGACCCATTTAAATTGCTAAGATTGATGAGGGGGTGCAGCGACCATCTTGAATTGGGTGTAATCAGCTGTTGGACATCCAGTGATAACTTTATTAAAACCCATCTAGTTGTCTATGAGATATTTTGTTAAACAGACAGTGTTGGCTCCAAGTTTTAAGAAAAGAGCTCGTACAAAGAGCAGTGAGAGTGTAAGCTAGGGATCAATCTCAGCTACTACCACATTGAATTTGACCTCAATATCTAAAAAACTGGCTGAAATGAGATTTTGCAATTCCTGCATTATGAAATGAAGCAGCGCAGCGCCTTGACAGGGACTACCACTGGGACAAAAAGTTCATGATAGTTACGAGTTATTTAAATTTATATTTCCATACGTATATGGAAAATTATTTATTGCCATCAAGTTAAATGTGTCATTTAGAACAGTCTACAAGTTACGTTTATTATCTGCATGCAGAAAGGACAGATCTCGTCTACGTTCAAGCTGAAGGTCTTAATGCTTTAATTCTGATATTTTGTTTCCATGTGTTTAGCGATTCTGAAGTTTGACAGTCACAGCTGAATGAATTAATATCCAACAGGCTCGTTTGGTCCA